>JALJCO010010463.1:0-30812 GCA_023101725.1 Atherinomorus stipes | reverse complement strand
GTGGCCCAGCCTCTCTGGATACCTAGCATCGGAATTGCATGTACGACATGCACACTCTTTGACCGATTTAAACAACAAAAAAAAAAACAAACAAACAAAAAACCTCCATAAAGACAAAAACGAACAAAAGCTGAGTAACTTCAATGGACTTCAATGGACGTTCAAGTAGAGAATGTCTACTTGAGTAGAGAGTTGATGTTGAGTGTATTGGGCTTTCTGCTGTAAACATGTTTATTTCTGCTGTAAATATGTTTATTTCTTCTGTAAACATGATCATTTTTGCTGTAAATGTTTATTTCTTCTGTAAACATTATCATTTTTGCTGTAAACATGTTTATTTCTACTGTAAACATGTTTATTTCTTTCATAAACATTATCATTTTTGCTGTAAATATGTTTATTTCTTCCATAAACATAATCATTTTTGCTGTAAATGTTTATTTCTTCTGTAAACATATTTAATTCTGCTTTAAATATGTTTATCTCTTCTGTAAACATTGTCATTTTTGCTGTTAACATGTTTATTTCTACTGTAAACATGTTTATTTCTTTCGTAAACATGATCATTTTTCCTGTAAACATATTTATTTCTACTGTAAACATGTTTATTTCTTTCATTAACATGATAATTTTTTCCTATAAACATGTTTATTTCTTTCATAAACATGATCATTTTTCCTGTAAACATGTTTATTTCTGCTTTAAATATGTTTATTTCTGCTTTAAATATGTTTATTTCTTCTGTAAACAATCATTTTTGCTGTAAACATGTTTATTTCTACTGTAAACATGTTTATTTCTTTCATTAACATGATAATTTTTCCTAGAAACATGTTTATTTCTTTTACAAACATTCTCTTTTTTGTTGTAAATATGTTTATTTCTTCTGTAAACATTATAATTTCTGCTGTAAACATGTTTATTTCTTTCATAAACATGATCATTTTCCCTGTAAACATGTTTATTTCTGCTGTAAATATGTTTATTTCTTCTGTTAACATCATTTTTGCTGTAAACATGTTTATTTCTTTCATAAACATGATCATTTTTCCTGTAAACATGCTTATTTCTGCTGTAAATATGTTTATTTCTTCTGTTAACATCATTTTTGCTGTAAATGTTTATTTCTTTCTGTAAACATTATAATTTTTGCTGTATACATGTTTATTTCTTTCATAAACATGATCATTTTTCCTGTAAACATGTTAATTTCTGCTTTAAATATGTTTATTTCTGCTTTAAATATGTTTATTTCTTCTGTAAACATAATCATTTTTGCTGTAAAAATGTTTGTTTCTACTGTAAACATGTTTAATTCTTTCATTAACATGATAATTTTTCCTATAAACATGTTTATTTCTTTTACAAACATTATCATTTTTGCTGTAAATATGTTTATTTCTTCTGTAAACATTACATTTCTGCTGTAAACATGTTTTTTTCTACTGTTAACATGTTTATTTCTTTCATAAACATGATCATTTTTCCTGTAAACGTTTATTTCTGCTGTAAATATGTTTATTTCTTCTGTTAACATCATTTTTGCTGTAAACATGTTTATTTATTTCATAAACATGATCATTTTTCCTGTAAACATGTTTATTTCTGCTTTAAATATGTTTATTTCTGCTTTAAATATGTTTTTTTCTTCTGTTAACATCATTTTTGCTGTAAACATGTTTTTTTCTACTGTTAACATGTTTATTTCTTTCATTAACATGATAATTTTTCCTATAAACATGTTTATTTCTTTTACAAACATTATCATTTTGCTGTAAATGTGTTTTTCTTCTGTAAACATAATTTTTGCTGTAAACATGTTTATTTCTACTGTAAACATGTTTATTTCTTTCATAAACATGATGATTTTTCCTATAAACATGTTTATTTCTTTTACAAACATTATCATTTTTTCTGTTAATATGTTAATTTCTTCTGTAAACATTATCATTTTTGCCGTAAACATGTTTATTTCTACTGTAAACATGTTTATTTCTTTCAGAAACATTATCATTTTTGCTGTAAACATGTTTATTTCTACTTTAAACATGTTTATTTCTTTCATAAACATGATCATTTTTCCTGTAAACATGTTAATTTCTGCTGTAAATATGCTTATTTCTTCCATAAACATGATTATTTTTGCTGTAAATGTGTATTTCTTCTGTAAACATATTTATTTCTGCTTTAAATATGTTTATTTCTTCTGTAAACATGATCATTTTTGCTGTAAACATGTTTATTTCTACTGTAAACATGTCTATTTCTTTCATAAACATTATCATTTTTGCTGTAAACATGTTTATTTCTACTGTAAACATGTTTATTTTTTTCATAAACATTATCATTTTTGCTGTAAACATGTTTATTTCTGCTGTAAATATGTTAATTTCTTCTGTAAATTTAATTTTTGCTGTAAACATGTTTATTTCTGCTGTAAATATGTTTATTTCTGCTGTAAATATGTTTATTTCTTCTGTAAATATGATCATTTTTGCTGAAAACTATTTTATTTCTGCTGTAAATATGTTTATTTCTTCCATAAACATGATCATTTTTGCTGTAAACATGTTTATTTCTGCTGTGAATATGTTAATTTCTTCTGTAAATATTATAATTTTTGCTGTAAATATGTTTATTTCTTCCAGAAACATGACCATTTTTGCTGTTGACATGTTTATTTCTGCTATAAATATTTGGAGCCAGCCCCTAGTGGATGAAGAGTGAACTACAGTTTTTAAGGGTACTTCTGGGGCTTCCCTTTTCTCCAGGTGTCTCCTTGGTTGGACAGCTCTGAACCCAGTTTTAGTTTCTGCATCTCCTTAGATTTTTCTCTGCTTGGTGCAGATAATCGGACCCTTCTGGAAAAAAATGGCATCTTTTCCACGACCACAGAATGTGTCTTTCGTTGAAGAAATGAGAAGCTCGTCGTTGCATCAGTTGAGGTTAAATAACTTGTTGCAGCTGGTAGATAATCACCTCCACAGGAATTGTCCAATAGGAGGCTCCGACCTGTTTGCTTGGTTAAATCCAGGTGACTTTTTTCTGGCCAGGCGGAGTGTAATCCACAAAGACCCTGACCTTCAGGTCCGGCTGCTGTGTTCCTGGTTGGAGCGTTGCTAATGTTGGCCAGGGTAGAGGTTCAGTGCCCCGACAGGACCAACAATCATTGCTTTCCAGGGAACTTTAGTGCAGATAAAAGCCTCAACCAGCCGGCTGTTAACAGCCCGCAACCTATAAACACAGCAATTAATGTGCATCAACCTGCAGCCATCCATCAGGAGCGGGGAGAAATGTTCGTATGTGCTGGTGTTGTGTCTCTACGGTGTAGTGCAGCATAAAGTCGGGATCTCCCCCTGGCTACAGGCTTTGGATGGGAGCCCACAGTGATGGGACTGACAGACCCATCAACCGGCTGCTGGTTCGATGCCAAGTCAACACACAGCCCAGGAAGGGCAGACATGGGCTGTTAGCTGGTCGGTTTTAGGAAATTTAAAGAGACATGCTGCATTCAGAGCATTAAAAGAGAAAGATGTTGTGTTTTTCTGTGTTAATTATTCAAACTGATGCACTGAAGCGATCAATAGCAGAGCGGACTGACTGGAATGTCGAACAAGGTGATGCTGGAAGCTGAAATGCTTCATGTGACTGTTAAAACGTCCTAAAAGTAGGTAGTACAGCAAGTTTTGGCATCATTGGATGGAGTCCAAATATTTTAAAATAAAGTCCTGCTGTTGGTTTTTTACACTTCTCAATGAAAAAGTGAAGCGATTACGTATCAGTAGAAACATAGTTTTGAATTATATATTTTCCTGCCATTGAACTTTGGTTTTGTTACACACTGCACCTTAAAATATGAGTAAAACCTGAGAACGGAAATACTGGAAAGAAATGCATTTATATGAGTAAATATATATTTAAACAAAATCTGAAATAAAGAGACACATTTCTTTAAATTGTCTAATGATGTAACTACAAGTTAGGATTATTTAAATATGTTCAGTGGAAAATGTTCAGCATGTATTCACTCTAAAAGGAATGCTGGGAAATTAAGTTCTTCCAGAAAAACAGGGACTTTCCTACATGCTGGATTGGTGCGTATGGAATGAAATCTCGCAAGATTTCATTAGTTGAAATATCAGTTCAATAATACAGAAACCAATATTTTCCGATGTCCTATTTTAATGCCAATATCGGCCAATAATATCAGACATCTGTAGGTATTAGTAAGAATGTATAGCTGGTAGTGGTGAGAAAAAATATTGATACACTGAAATATCACAATATGTCGATATATCGATATTTAAAAATACAGTATCAATCTATTTTACTAACAAATGTCGCGAGATTTTGGCATGCCGATTCAAAATCGTGCAGGATTTTGTATTCTCGCAAGATTTAATCATTCTGTTACGAAATCTTACAAACAATTTTCAGTAAAATAGATCGATACTGCGCTCTTCAATGTCAATATGATATCGGCATATGAAAATATCACAATATTTCAGTGTATCAATATTTGTTCCCACGCCTAATACCTACGACCAATATCGTTTGGTACCAGTACCTAATCTTAACTACACAGGGGTACCATTAAGGTTCTGGACAAACGATACTTTCATTGATACTTTTTGCATGAATCCAGTAGAGTTCTCCACTACTGGATCTTTTAACATCTTTATTGGCTTTATTGTTCACTCTAAATTAGGGATGCACGATATAATCGGCCCCTAATCAGTATCGGCCTATATCTGCCTTAAAAGTAAGTATCAGACATCAGCCACCCCACTGATATTTAACCGATATTTAACCAATCAGCCTGCTGTTTCTAAAGTATAAAAAAGCCTCCTTTTTCCTCCTCTTCTTCTTCTTCAAGACTTCTTTTTTACAGACTTAAAACTTTTAAAGACTAGGGGTGGGAAAAAATATAGATACACTGAAATATCGTTACATATACATATGCTGATATCAGCTTGACATTTAAAAACACTGTGCTGGTCTATTTTACTCATGAAATCTTGAGATATTTCATCGTCCCATTATGAAAATTTGCGAGAATTCATGAAAATTTGCGATATTTTCATGTGCTGATATTATATTGACATTTAAAAATGCGATATCGATCTATTTTACTAACGAAATCTCGCGATATTTCATCATTCGGTTATGAAATCTCGTGAGAAATTATGAAATATTGTGAGGTTTTTTTAGCAGAACGATGAAATCTCACAAGATTTTGTTAGTAAAATAGATTGATACCGCATTTTTAAAAATCGATTCCAATATTGTGCATCCCTACTCTAAACTACATTCTAGTATCAATAAGAGTATTGATAAATACTGGTATCATTAAGTACCAATATCGGTATTGACAAAATCATAATAATATACATCCCTAGTTATTGGTAAAGATGATGTTAACGTGCATATAAAATGTTTGATTCGTGCTCTTGTTAAATGTGAGAGGCTTTGTTAAAGTAGAAGTGATTGATGGAGAGGTCAGCCAATGAGAAGCCAGGCAGCTGACACGTGATGTTAAGTTTATGTCAAAGGGCTTTCTCCTAATGATGCCCAGTCGCCGTGCAACTGATGTGCCGGAGTTTTCCTCTCTGTCACTACATGACCAGAGTTAGGGAAACTGAAAGTAAAGCTCTGCTAACAACGAGTTAAACTGAAATAACAGGCTGCGGGACATGAACTCAAACAGGTGCACATAAAACTCAAACACTCACATCTGTGGTCTTTTTCTGAGCTTCAGTGGTTCATTTTGTCAGATCAGTATCCACGTAAAGCTCAGACTGGGAAGCCGTCTTCAGGAGGCACGCTTAGTTTCCGTAAACGGCAGATTTATCTGCCGGTGGACAGCGAGGGGGGGAGAGGGTTTGAGGCTGACAGCAGGGGAATACGTGAGAACGTGAGTGAGTGGTCTCCAGCCAGCTCCCGGGGGAAAGATCAGACCTGCTGCAGAGCCTCAGCAGATTAGCACTGACCTGACTCCATGGTCCCTCGGGTCCAATCACTCAGCCAGCGGGAAATGTGTGCAGGAGCATCAGAGCTCAGCTGGCCCGACACTTCCAGACTCAGGAGGCCTCCTCTGCCCACCCGTCTGAGACTTCAGGTGATGTATCACTCATCTGGAGAATTCTGCTTTAACCTGATTTGTGTTTAAACTCTGGCTGCCTGGTGCTCATACCCAGCAGTTCTACTAAGAAGCTGAATATGGACGAATGAAGTGAGATTATAGCAGGAAAGCAAATGTAAAAGCCAAAGTCGTACAGAGACACGAACCTATCAGATCTAACACGACTTCATTAGTGTGAGCGTCACATTTCCTGCTTTTTTGTGAGTGTGTGTTAAGAAATAAATTTTAAACCCAGTCTGGATGTTAATGGACATGCTACACATGTGGTCCAGTTTACAACAGCACTGAAATAAAACACATGTTTATGATCAAAATGACTGATGTGAAATATGTTTTTACACAATATGAAAATTTTGATCCTAAATTTAACTTCTGCCGTTATACAAACATAAAAGCAGGATTACCTAAAAAGAACAAGAGCATCACTCAGTTGCTCCAAATCCATGATGAGAATCTCCCCGTTCCACCTCATCATGATGAGAATCTCCCGTTCCACCTCATCATGATGAGAATCTCCCGTTCCACCTCATGATGATGAGAATCTCTCGTTCCACCTCATCATGATGAGAATCACCAATTCCACCTTATCGTGATGAGAATCTTCTGTTCCACCTCATAATGATGAGAATCTTCCCTTCCACCTCATTATGATGAGAATCTCTCGTTCCACCTCATCGTGATGAGAATCTCCCGCTCCACCTCATCATGATGAGAATCTTCCGTTCCACCTCATCATGATGAGAATCTCCTGTTTCACCTCATGATGATGAGAATCTCCCGTTCCACCTCATCATGATGAGAATCTCCTGTTTCACCTCATGATGATGAGAATCTTCCGTTCCACCTCATCATTATGATGAGAATCACCTGTTCCACGTCATTATGATGAGAATCTTCAATTCCACCTCATTATGATGAGAATCTCCCGATACACCTAATCTTCATGATGAGAATTTCCCGTTCCACCTCATCATGATGAGAATCTCCGGTTCCACCTCATCATGATGAGAATCTCCCGTTCCACCTCATCATGATGAGAATCTCCCGTTCCACCTCATCATGATGAGAATGTCCTGTTCCACCTCATCATGATGAGAATTTCCCGTTCCACCTTATCATGATGTGAATCTCTTGTTCTACATCATCGTGATGAGAATCTTCTGTTCCACCTCATCGTAATGAGAATCTTCAATTCCACCTCATTATGATGAGAATCTCTCGTTTTCCGTCATGATGAGAATCTCCTGTTCCACCTCATGATAATGAGAATCTCCCGTTCCACCTCATCATGAGAATTTCCTGTTCCACCTCATAATGATGAGAATCTCCCTTTACACCACATAATGATGAGAATCTCCCATTCCACCTCATCATGATGAGAATCTCCTGTTTCACCTGATAATAATGAGAATCTCCTGTTCCACCTCATCGTGATGAGAATCTTCTGTTCCACCTCATGATGATGAGAATCTTCAATTCCACCTCATTATGATGAGAATCTCTCGTTCTACATCATCATGATGAGAATCTCCTGTTCCACCTCATGATAATGAGAATCTCCCGTTCCACCTCATCATGAGAATTTCCTGTTCCACCTCATGATGATGAGAATCTCCCGATCCACCTAATCATCATGATGAGAATCTTCAATTCCACCTCATTATGATGAGAATCTCTCGTTCCACCTCATCATGATGAGAATCTCCCGTTCCACCTCATCATGATGAGAATCTCCCGTTCCACCTCATCATGATGAGAATCTCTCGTTCCAGCTCATCATGATGAGAATCTCCCGTTCCACCTCATCATGATGAGAATCTCCTGTTCCACCTCATCACGATGAGAATCTCCCGTTCCACCTCATCAACACGAGAATCTCCCCTTCCACATCATCATGATGAGAATAATCCGTTCCACCTCATCATGCTGAGAATGTCCTGTTCCACCTCATGATGAGAATCTCCCGTTCCACCTTATCGTGATGAGAATCTTCTGTTCCACCTCATCGTGATGAGAATCTTCAATTCCACCTCATTATGATGAGAATCTCCTGTTCCACCTCATCATGATGAGAATCTCCCGTTCCACCTCATCATGATGAGAATCATCTGTTCCACCCCATCGTGATGAGAATCTTCTGTTCCACCTCATTATGATGAGAATCTCCCGCTCCACCTAATCATCATGATGAGAATCTTCTGTTCCACCTCATGATAATGAGAATCTTCAATTCCACCTCATTATGATGAGAATCTCCCGTTCCACCTCATCATGATGAGAATCTCCCATTCCACCTCATCATGATGAGAATCTCCTGTTCCACCTCATCATGATGAGAATCTCCCGTTCCACCTCATCATGATGAGAATCTCCCTGTTCCACCTCATCATGATGAGAATCATGATGAGAATCTCCCCGCTCCACCTAATCATCATGATGAGAATCTTCTGTTCCACCTCATGATAATGAGAATCTTCAATTCCACCTCATTATGATGAGAATCTCCCGTTCCACCTCATCATGATGAGAATCTCCCATTCCACCTCATCATGATGAGAATCTCCCGCTTCCACCTCATCAACATGAGAATCTCCCCTTCCACCTCATCATGATGAGAATGTCCTGTTCCACCTCATGATGAGAATCTCCCGTTCCACCTTATCGTGATGAGAATCTTCTGTTCCACCTCATCGTGATGAGAATCTTCAATTCCACCTCATCATGATGAGAATCTCCTGTTCCACCTCATCACGATGAGAATATCCCGTTCCATCGCATCACGATGAGAATCTCCCATTCCACCACATCATGATGAGAATATTCTGTTCCACCTCATGATAATGAGAATCTTCAATTCCACCTCATTATGATGAGAATCTCCCGTTCCACCTCATCATGATGAGAATCTCCCATTCCACCTCATCATGATGAGAATCTCCTGTTCCACCTCATCATGATGAGAATCTCCCGTTCCACCTCATCATGATGAGAATCTCCCGTTCCACCTCATCAACATGAGAATCTCCCCTTCCACCTCATCATGATGAGAATGTCCTGTTCCACCTCATGATGAGAATCTCCCGTTCCACCTTATCGTGATGAGAATCTTCTGTTCCACCTCATCGTGATGAGAATCTTCAATTCCACCTCATCATGATGAGAATCTCCCGTTCCACCTCATCATGATGAGAATCTCCCGTTCCACCTCATCATCATGAGAATCTTTATAGCCACTTATTACATCCATGTTTTCCTCTCATCTTTCTTTACTGGAAAACACTTCACTGCAGTCGTGGCTTTTTCCAGTAAATAACTGGTATTATATTTGAATAAAAATGCTACTAGCTTGCTCTGATATACACGTCATCCTCTAACTCTGGTTCGTTTCCATGTCTCGTGTCCACTCAGGACACCACAATGAGCTTTGACCACTGTTTCCCACGGGCTTTATGGACAAACTCACAACATTATCGTTTCTATGGACCAGCAGGGCACTCTGGGGACTTAAGCTATTAGACAAACACACACACAGAAGGCAGGATCATGCCGACACCAGTGATCTGCTGTATACACATCTGGGTTCGATTATTTAAACACACACTCAAACGGCTGCTCACGTACAAACATGCTCCTCTCCTGGACTCAATCACACAGTTTGTCGGGCAGCCGCTAAGCCAATGTTGCATGACATTTAACTTTATTTTCATCATGCTAATGACAGCACCAGTCCCGTCTTTCAGATCGTTCCCGTGGGTTTACTCTCACTCGCCAGAACTGGACAAGAGAAGATGGAGAAACGTTGCTGGTCTGATGAGTCTCTTCAGCTCCACATTCAGATGCTCGGCTCAGAATCTGCTTGAAACATGAAAGCATGGATCCATCCTGCCTTGGATCAAGGCTTCAGGCCGTGGAATGGTTTTCGTGGCACACTTTGGGCCCCTTGAAGACCATTGTTGGCAGAATCAGAGGAAAACTGTGTTTTGTTAGTTATCACCTGCAAAAATGTCTCCATAAACTGGTAACTGGACCTTTAAATGGTACTAATGTCTGACACAATCCAGACTTTGTGTCTCCCAAAGGGTTAAAGTAGGGATAAATGAGCAACAGACTACAAATGCCAAAATGTATCTGAGGAGTCTCTCAAAGGGCTTATTTTTTTACCAATAGTAGTAGGCTGGACATATACAGGACTGTCACAGAAAATTAGAATTCATGACATTCTAATAATTTGAGATCGGATGCAAACAAAAAAACATGAAAATGTCATACATTCTGGATTCATTACAAATCAACTGAAATATTGGAAGCCTTTTATTGTTTTAATACTGCTGATGATGGCATACAGCTTCAGAAAACTCAAATATCCTATAAAATATTAGAATATCATAAATTCTAATTTTCTGAGACCGTCCTGTAACACACATATATATATATGTATATATATATATATATATATATGCATGTACAGCTGTGTGAAAAAGCTTTTGCCCCCTTTCTTATTTTTTTTTGCATGTTTGTCACACTTAAATGTTTCAGATCATTAACAATTTTTAATGTGAAACAAAGATAACACAAATAAACAGAAAATGCAGTTTTTGAATGAAGATTTTTATTAGTAAGGGGTAAAAAAATCCAAACCTCCATGGTCCTGTGTGAAAAAGTGATTGCCCCCCCTTTTAAAACATACATTAACTGTGGTTTATCATCTTTGGAAAGCTGAGTTCAGTTTCTCTATCCACATCCAGGCCTGATTACTGCCACACCTGTTCTCCATCAGAAATCCCTTAAATAGGACCTGCCTGACAAAGTGAAGTAGACCAAAAGATCCTCCAAAGCTAGACATCATGCTGCCATCCAAAGAAATTCAGGAACAAATGAGAATCAAAGTCATTGAGATCTATCAGTCTGGAAAAGGTTCCAAAGCCATTTCTAAAGCTTTGGGACTCCAGAGAACCACAGTGAGAACCATTATCCACAAATGGTGAAAACATGGAACAGTGGTGAACCTTCCCAGGAGTGGCCGGCCGACCAAAATGACCCCAAGAGCACAGCGACGACTCATCCAAGAGGTCACAAAGACCCCCAGAACAACATCCAAGAACTGCAGGCCTCACTTGCCTCAATGAAGGTCAGTGTTCATGACTCCCCCATCAGAAAGAGACTGGGGGCAAAAATGGCTGCATGGCAGAGTTCCAAGACCAAAACCACTGCTGAGCAAAAAGAACATAAAGGCTCGTCTCAGTTTAGCCAGAAAGCATCTTGATGATCCCCAAGACTTTTGGGAAAATACTCTGTGGACTGACGAGACAAAAGTGGAACTTTCTGGAAGGTGGAGGTCCCATTACATCTGGCGTAAAAGGAACATGGCAGGTTTAGGTTGAGGGGGCAATCACTTTTTCACACAGGGCCATTTAAGGTTGGATTGTTTTCCCCTTTAAAAATTAAAATATTAACTCAAAAACTGCATTTTCTGTTTACTTGTGTTATCTTTGTCTCACATTAAAATTTGTTTGATGATCTGAAACATTTAAGTGTGACAAACATACAAAAAGAGTAAGAAATTAGGAAGGAGGAAACACTTTTTCACACAGCTGTATATACATATATATATATATATATATATATATATTCCATAAATGCAGAAAAATGCTTTAATATTCAGTCCAATTAAAGTGTATTAGAGAAGAAAGATAGGACCAAGTGTGTTTCTGTTTTATAAAGCATTAAAATCAACACGAATGCAGAAAAACTAAAATGAATCTTTATGCAGAACTGACATGAACCTCCATGAGTTCATCTGGGAATTCATCTTCAGGTTTCTGCATTTTCCAGCTTTACAAGATCCTGGACACTAAGATGAAAAACTCCTGAGCAGCTTCTTCCTCAAGACGTCAATACAGAACTTGCACCTCGTCTTCATTTTGTCCCACAGTGCTTCTACAACATGTGAGAAAGTTAACAGCACGAGAGGCTTCGTCAAATCCAGCGCAAGATAGGAAGGTCCCAGTCTCCTTGTTTCCAGCAGCTGTCACCCTCTGGAACAAGTCATTGTTTTCTGATTAATTGTCATTATTGCTTTGATTAAAAAGAAATTTCCCTCCAGTGTGAATAAAGTATCTTTCATTCCATTTCATGTGCTGGTCAGAGGGCTGCACATTAGAGGCAGAGCATTTAGCAGATGTTTGGATCGTGTGAAATGAGACCAGTACTTTATAGAAACAGTTGGAGAGTATGCCCAGCTAACGATGCTACACTTCATTACGCTGCGCTGACTCAGGCTGGAGAGGGACTCTGCCTCATGGTTCACCGTACGACCAAACGTATCTGAGGCTGCCCATGCTGCAGTCTGTCCAGCCAACATAGTTTTCCCTTCTTCTTTGAATAGAGAAAGTGAAGAGTCAGCGAGACGCACTGCATTGTCAAAAGTACTTTCTTACCCATCCAAATGATGGAATCAGGTGTTCCATCACTTCCACAGGTGTATAAATGAAGCAGCTCGGCATGCAGACTGTTTCTACAAACGTGTGAAAGAATGTGTCGCTCTCAGGAATCAGTGAGTTCCAGCGTGGAACTGTGATAGGATGCCACCTGTGCAACAATCCAGCGGTGAAGTTTCCTCCTAAATATTCCACAGTCAGCTGCCAGCTGGATTATAAGAACATGGAAGTGTTTGGGAACGACAGCATCTCAGCCATGAAGTGTTCGTCCACATAAACTGATGGAGCGGGTCAGTGATGCTGAAGCTCATAGTGAGAAGAGGTGGCCAACTTTCTGCAGAGTCAATCACTACAGACCTCCAACCTTCATGTGGCCTTCAGATCAGATCAAGAACAGTGACAGAGAGCCTCATGGAATGGGTTTCCATGGCGACCAGCTGCATCCATCCATCCATCACCAAGTGCGATGCAAAGCGTGGATGCAGTGGTGGAAAGCAGCCGCCACTGGACTCTAGAGCAGTGGAGGTTCTCTGGAGGACCAATCACGCTTCTCCATCTGCAATCTGATGGAGGAGTCTGGGTTTGGTGGTTGCCAGGACAACGGTACTTGTCTGACTACATTGTGCCAAGTGTAAAGTTTGGTGGAGGGGGGATTATGGTGTGGGGGTGTTTTCAGGAGCTGGGCTTGGCCCCTTAGTTCCAGTGAAAGGAACTCTGAATGCTTCAGCATACCAAGACATTCTGGACAATTCCATGTCCCAACTTTGTGGGACCAGTTTGGAGCTGGCCCCTTCCTCTTCCAACATGACTGTGCACCAGTGCACAAAGCAGGTCCATGAAGACCTGGATGCAGAGTCTGGTGTGGAGGAACTGGACTGGCCTGCACAGAGTCCTGACCTCAACCCCATAGAACAGCTTTGGGATGAATCAGAGCGGAGACTGAGAGCCAGGCCTTCTGGTCCAACATCAGTGTGACCTCACAAATGTGCTTCTGGAAGATGGTCAAAGATTCCCAGAAACACTCCTAAACCTTGTGGACAGCCTTCCCAGAAGATGAAGCTGTTCTAGCTGCAAAGGTGGACCAACGTCATCCTGAACCCGACGGATCAGGAATGATGTTACTGAAGCTCAGATGTGAGTCAAAGCAGGTGAGTGAATACTTTTGGCGATACAGTGTATTTTGTCATCTGCAACTTAAATACCACTGAATCACAAATATCATTTACACCAGACATATAATGAAGCTGCACCTGCAGTCAATGCAACTGGAAGATGAATAAATCAGACCCCTGTCACTGTGGAGGTCCTGAGGTCAGAACACAGGGGTTTGACATCGCCTCCGGTACAGGTACAGGTACAGGTACCGGTACCGGTATTCTGGTACCGGTATTCTGGTACAGCTGTCTTACAAGTCAGCAGATATTCCTCCCTGAGACAAAACAGCAACATATCCTCCAGCGTGAATGAGGACAGGATCGTCTCAGAAAGTTCAGCTGTTGGTTCAGGATCCAGGAAAAGTCCCGCTCCAGACTGCAGGAAGCTTCGAACTGTTACATCATGACTTTTGTGCACATCCATCTGGAGACGTTATAATAACGACTGTATATATAATAGGGATTTTAACAAGTTAGTTACAATTAATTTATCACAATGGAAATTAACACGTTAAAACAAATTACGCATTTCATCGTAGTTTGCATTAGAAGCAAAGTGGAACCTTTGTTAGGGCCGATTTTCTGGTACAACCAGTTATGCTGATGGACATAGCAGAAGGACTTTGCTTCTATTTTTAGCTATTTTTAGGACCTTCTGATAACTTTTTTTTATAAAGCATCAACTGTAGGTGGTAGCTCGTATCTGTCCCCTGCAAAGCAGCAGCTTTCTTTTCCTAATCGCAATATCTCAGCGAGAAAAGCTTAAAACTGTGATTTTCAGCTTCTGCACGTCCGATCTGAAAAATTCCAACTGTTGGGGGAGGCGAGTGTCTAAAATCAGAAAGGGAAGTGGTCTGGAATCAGCTTGGCATCTCTGTAACTTCTGAGCACCAGCTGGTTAAAACGTGGGTGTGGCCATGGCCCCTCCGCCCCCCCTCCGCCTCCACCCCTGCCAGGAAGAAAAAGGGGATCGAAGAAAAGATGAAAATGAATTAAATGAAAGTTTCATTGAAATGTCCTCACTTCCACCTCCATCCACTGAAATACCTCTGCTAAAGTACAGATGGTTTCTGATAAGTGCACCTGGTCCCTGCTGCAGTAACCGAAGCCCTTCAGGATGAGGAGCGTCCACGTACATGCACGCAGCCCCTCATCAGACCACACGGCTCAGCGGCACGAAAAGAAAAGGAAAAACGTGCAGAGACGGAGAAGAAGGGAGGAAATGGTGTTTTTAGGCCAGGCTAGCTAAGACCCGACTGTCCCAGATGAACAAACGTGGAGATGAAAGCGGTGGATGTGTTTGTTCTGTACTCTCAGCGGTCAGCCTCTCTCTGGGACAAATCTCACCAGGAGCTGGACGGACTGTGAGGAATAAATCTGTCTGACACAGCAAAGCGGCGTCTGTGCGCCGGATCCGGAGATACTACTGACTGGTCACACGTGGTCAGCCGTGGTCAGCCGTGGAGGCGAGTGCAGTCACACCTAAAGTAGTCATTTTTATTCATCTGGAAGACACGTTTGTTCAAATCTGCAAACCAGGACAAGCTGTTAATGAGATGGAAGGTAGAAGATCGTTTCCTAGCTGCATAAAAGTCACATGACCTCAGCTTCAGCTGTGGCAGAGCGTGTGAAATGGCTTTTATCTGCGTGATGTCACATCCAGCGCATTAGTTGGTGGCCAGACCAGAGTGCATGTGAAGAAAATTCCTCACCTTTATGTTCTTGGCTTTTCAGTCATGTAAACCAAAATGAGCTCATTTTTCATCATGAACAAGCTGTGAAGTCATTTTCAACCTCAAACCCAGACATGTCCATTTATATTTTAGTGTATTTTAGCTCCACGCTCCACCATCTGGTCTCCAGTGGGACCGGACCAGTGAAATAACAGGATGACAGGGCTGGGCGATGAACCGAAAATTTACAGATACCAACATTTCCAGCGATAACTGACGTAGTTTCTTGAAACGTGACATTCCTGCACGCAAATTTGCGAATAAGAGGATGGTAGGAGAACGTCCCGCCTCTTTACGCCTCATTTGGCCCTGAAGTGTCATCTCACGTTGACCAACCTAAACACCTCCCCTGTCCTTTCCCCCTAAACCTAAGGCTGGAATGAGCCAATCGGAGAGGAAAAGGGCGCTACCTTCCCCGACCATCCTCTACTTCGCATCTTTGCTTCCTGCACTGGAGCTTCCTGTTTTTCATCATCGTTTGCATGTTTTCTGTACAACATATGTCTGTAAATGATGAGTGACGTTTATCTGATGTCAGTGTAAAGTGATGAACGTTTGAAGGAACGTTGTTTGTGTTAAACGTTTTGACAACGGTAGTGATGCTAATTGCGTTAGCCTGTCTATGGGTTTTTCCATGTTAAGTTAGCATTCATGCTAATCAGTAGTCGTAGTGTGTGCATTTAATGGAGACTCAGCACTGGTTTCCATGGACACAAGGTTATATTTGCTTATAATAAGAATCTAACTCATTTGAGTCAATCAATTTACTAAACAATAATTCATTCATTAATGTGTATATTTGTACGTTTGTATTTCAGTTTCATGGTACTTCTCATATGTCCAGAACATCTACTGGGTGTTTATCGAGGAACCCGTTAATCTATTTGCCTAACACGAAGTCACGTGAAGCTCCAGGAATATCTGTTCAAATAAAATGAAAATAAAAGTAGGTTTTGTCTGTTTTGGCTGGTTTATGAGGTTAATCATCCATTTATCGTTACCGAGGAGAACTGCTCATGATATCGTGATATTTATTTTTGGCCATTATCGCCCAGCCTACAGGATGATAACCGTTAAATGATGAAAACTACTCATCTCACCCTTCGTTTTTGTACTAAGATGTTTATGTTTATTTTATTGAACCATTTTTCTATTTGGAAAGTCCTGTTGAGATTAAAAATCTTTTTTTCAAGTGGTTCCTGGCAAAGAGGCAAGCTTTCTACTCTTAAAGGTGCAGTCTGTAAGAATTACTGACATCTAGTGGTAAAGATGGTATTTGAAAGAAAAGATGTTTTATTTCAGATGACTTCATATTCCAGCACTGTTGTGAATGTACGGTGGCCGGCAGTGGCCAAAATTCTCCCAGACTTAAAAATGTTTTCATGTGTGAGTGGATCCAGTATCTCAGGTGTAGCTATGATGGACTATGAGGAATTATTTTTAATTTCTTTTAAGGCGTCACTGATCCCAAACAGTCTCCAACTCCCATTAAACAAAGCTGGAACAGCAGTTTTAACGTTTAGAGGGTTCTTATTTCACCCATGTTGTTTTGTCCATTCAGGGACACCGTAGTAAAAATGGTGGAACAAATATGGCAGCCTCCATATGTGCACCCCCCAGCAAGTAGATATAAATGACTCATTCTAAGAAAATAAATGCTTAACAGTTATTCTAGTGCAGTGATTACACATAAATAGAAACACAGTTTTGAATTATATATCACATTTTTCTGTCATTGACCTTTGATTTTTTTATACATTGTACCTTTAAGCCACCAGCAGACCTGCAGTCTGAGAGTGAAGTGCTCTGCTTGGAATATCTGGAACTATGAGATCTCTAATATATAATGGAGCTTGGTCATGGAGAGCTTTATATGTGAGAAGAAGAATTTTAAATTCTATCCTGGATTTAACAGGGAGCCAATGAAGAGAAGCTAGAACTGGAGAAATATGATCTCTCCTGCTGGTTCTAGTCAGAACCCTGGCTGCAGCATTCTGGATCAGCTGGAGACTTTTCAGGCATATTTGGGGCAGCCCAATAATAAGGAATTACAGTAATCCAATCTGGAAGTAACAAAAGCATGGACTAGTTTTTCTGCATCGTCCTGAGAGAGGATGTTCCTAATTTTAGCAATATTATGTAGGTGAAAGAAGGCGGTTCTAGAAACGGGCGTGAAAAATCGTAATGGGTGGAAAGGGGTTTTCCCAGAGGACACGTGCCATGTGGAAGGTTACGAAAATGTGCGGTGGAAAAGGCCCATTTATCTCACTTGTGGTCCTCCAGGAAGCTCCCCAAGGGACAGACTTTGGCCCGATCCCAATGTTCCACCTACCCACAACCACTAGCCCTCACCCACTACCACTCAAGGACCCCCCCAAGGGGTGGCCAGTGCCCCCCGAACAAAAAGCTGTCCACCCCTGCAAAAGTTGTATTTTTTTCATTTACATTCATTTGTACGTGCTATTAACACAGTGCAGCATGCTTTGCTTATATTTGAATGTCAGTCAGTCAGTCAGTCATTTTCTGTACCGCTTATCCAGTTCAGGGTTGCGGGGGTTGCTGGAGCCCATCCCAGCTATTATCAGGCGAGAGGCGGGGTACACCCTGGACAGGTCGCCAGTCTGTCGCAGGGCTATTTGAATGTCAAAATCTTTATAAGCTAATAAAAATAAAATAAATAAAAGCATTACCGTAGTCCCCCATGGGTCTATCATTCCGAATTAACTCACCTTTTCTTATGCTAATTCATCCCAGAAGGTGCCACCCAGAACTGCCCCAAACAGTTTCTAGTGCCCCTTTCAGACCAGCACCTACTTACCCGGCCCTCATTGGACCGACACCCCACTGCCCCCGTTTAGTTTGTTCACATGACATCTGAAGCACCTTCACTCACGGTGTTCAGTGTGAGGTTGTTTTAATGAAGTTTTGTAAAGTCATTGTTTGCAACACAAATGATTTGTGACACACACACACTGAACTACTTATTACAAGCAAAAAAATCTTGGCCACTCTTGAAATATGTAATAAAAAAAAAAAGGTTTTCATTTATTTATTTAGTAATAAGCAAAGAAAGTTCTGCCAATGGAACAAGTGAATTTTTCCTATAAGATTTCTTGAAATAAGATGCATTTGTCTTAAAAACCAGTTCCTTTATCTCACTGAAATGTTTTACTTTAGGTGATTTTGTCTTATTTTGAGTGTGATGAGATATTTTGATTAGATATTAGAAAAATATACTTGGCAAGATTTGAGTTTTTTCAGTGTTTTGGTGAAATTAAGTATGTTTGCTGCAGATAATGCCTTATAGAGGCTCATTCATTCTGCCTGTCATTATATGGATCTACGACAAACCCGCTAATAAACTAATAAATAGTGTCCAAAGGAGTCAGAGTGAAGCTAGAATGTTACCACAGTAAATGCATGTACACATTCCAGAAATAAGGCCCAGGTTGAAAGAAACAAAAGCTATCCTTTAATAACCCTTGGCCACCCCTAAAAAAAATCTCTGCGGGCACCCTGCCACCACTACACCCTCAAATTAAAGCCACAAGGGGTAGGGCTTTGTAATCTTCTAGGAACTGGGACAGCACTGCTGCATTTATGTTTGGGCACATGAGTGACCACATAGTGACGTTTTCTGGGGAATTTCCTCGGGTGTTTCCTTGGCAAGTCGGCATCTGAAATCCCTCACTTTGGGCTAGATTCACACCCCTACCCCTCGTTAGGTCCATTACACCACTAGCCTTACGGGCACGTGCAAAATTTAGAATAGGGCTAAAAAGTAGGTCTGGACCTTTTATCCTCAAGAGGCAGCATACTCTTAAAGGCGCTGTAGAAGACGTTTCAGCATTTCAGAAAGCAGAAACTGTTAGCGAGTTATGAATAATACACATGCCGAAGACCAACCTGCTGGATTCACAGCTCCCTCCTCCGACCACAGAACAAGGTTCACGAGCCGCTCCGGTGTTCAGCAGACAGCAGCTACAGATTCTCCATCATGTCACAAACACAAGTAAATGGAATGTCGTCTGAACGTCGCTAAGCGCTAGCAGAATGATGTTAGCTACCTGCTGTAAATAGGCGCATTCGGACAGAGAGGTTCTAAGAACGTAGTTCCCATAACGACGCCTGCCGAGTTTAGTTACCAGAACCACCTTCGCCTTCAGTGTGCGTTTGCACATGAGGGAGGACGCAGTTAGGAACCATGTGGGCGGCTGTAGCTCAGGTGGAAGAGCAGTCGTCTTTCAACCGGAGGGTTGTGGGATCGATTCCAGGCTTCCCCAGACTACATGCCGAAGTGTCCTTGGGCAAGACACTGAACCCCAAGTTGCCTCCCGATGTGCCTATCGGGGTATGAATGTGTGTGTGACTGGGTGAATGTGATATGTAGTGTAAAGCGCTTTGAGCGGTTAGTATGACTGGAAAAGCGCTATATAAGTACAGTCCATTTACCATGTGTGACACAATCGTTGCGACTGACATTTATGCCCCAGATCATCTGATACAGAACAGGTTTCTCATCTCTGTTATTCAAAGCTGTTATAAAGCTAGCTTACAAGCTTTCCCTCATCACGGTCATATGTATCATGTAACGGAACAGCCCCCCCTGTTAGAAAGCTGCTCTCATAACGTCATGTTTACCTTTTGTTGAAGTACGCCCGGACACTTTCGTGGGCGGTCCGTCCATGAAAGTGTCCGGGCGGCAGCCGCAGATTCTACTGCTATACTTTGTTGCTGTATTTGGTCATTAAATTAACATGAAAATAATCACTTTTGGACATTTCAAAATCGTTATCGATTCGGGACGTGCACCATAGTGATGGATTTAATCATGAATTGGTACACTTCTATTGGAATAGTTCTGGTCATTATTACGATCTCGGTAAACAGTTAAACAGCTGTGAGACTTTTTAAATATGGCGGCTGGAAGAAGCAGAGCTCACGCAAGGGGCGGGGCTTACCAGTTGTACCAATCACCAAACACCTACGTGTTTCAGTTCCTATGGAACCCTGAAAAGATCCTGCCTCAGAGTAGGAGCTAAAAAGGTTCTAGGAACTGAGGTCAGAGGTTCCTGGTTCCTATGTGTCCGAATGTGCAAAAAAACGGCCTGGTTCCTGAACAGGTTCTAGGAACTCCAGAAGGTTCCTGCCGTCTGAAAGCACCTTATGTCATACGAGTGCGCGCAGCTTCCAGGTCGCAGTATCACTCTCACCAATCAATCACTCATTGATCAGTCTCGCTTATTACCTGTTGAATTGACCGTCAATCACTCTTACTACGGTAGTAAAAGTGATTGACGAGCCAGTAGACAAATGAAAAAGTTTAGGGATGCAGAGATGATTGGAGGATGTTTTTTCAGTCCTATTACTTTCACAGCTGATGTATATGAATATTTTTATATTTAAAGTTTTTCATTAATCATAGCAGATGGGATAGTGAACCCAATTTTACCGAATATTGCAAAATTTTTTGAAAGAAAGATCTTCCATAACGCCTTTAAAGGCTGTAATTCAGATGGGAGTGAAGGAGTAACTGAGGAAATCTTGTGATGTAATGAAGCAACAGGATGTTGTTGACTGCAGACACTGTTGGATGGTCTACTGCCACCTAGCATCACGTTAGGAAAGCAAAAGAAGCTAACTCATAGGACACCGGATGGAGAAATATTTCTTTTTTTGTGCAGTGGCACAGGAAGTACAGTACCCAGTCTTACAGCAGGTTGGCATCACGCCGGTAGTTACTGGGTTAATTTACTGGGTTAATGCTTTGAAATCTGACCTATCTTCTCATCCTCAGATCATCCACATCAATCTAAAGAAAAATGGCAGCAAAAAGACAATGAGGATAAAATACCAGGTCAAAACTTAAGCTTGTGGCTCAGCAGAAAAGTTGTTACCATGAAGAACAGCATGAGCATAATGTGGTGAAATGAAATAGATACTTAAGAAAAATAAATGAGTTAATGTCTTAACCCATTTAAATAGCTGCTGATTAAGATTAGGCACAAGTTCAATGAGGATCACTCGTCTGATCCTGTCCCACTTCCTTTATTTGGGGCTACAATCTAATCCAGGGCTTCAATTCGGTCCTACGAAGGTCAGAATCCAGCAGGTTTTCCATATCTCCCTCCTTCACAAGTTAATGAGTCATTGTGAAGCGCTTGATTGGCAATTGGATCTATGTAATTTGGGTCAGGTGTGTAGGATCAGGGAGATGTGGAAAACCTGCTGGACTGCAGCCCTCGTACGACCGAACTGACCAGAACTGCTCTGATCCTTTGTGTTCATGTTTCGGTGAAAACTGCGACATGTTATTGATGTGTAATGTCTTCTTTTCTCTCTTCAGCTGGTTGTGTTCGTTGCTGTTTTCTCTGGAGGCTGAGCGTGCCGTCCTGGTCTGCTGGAGTGTTTACTGCCTGCAGATTAGCGTGCACTATCCTTTGGTCTGATGTTTACAGCTGAATGTAGGTGACCTACCAGACTTCACAACAACAACAACGCTTCTCGTGCCAACTGTCGTCATCGAGGGTGAATCAACCTCCTGGAGGACTCTGGGACAGGACAAGTACTACAAAGTGGAGCTCTTTACTCTCAAGTATCTTTCTAGAGATGCTGTAGGTCAGCACAGGTTTCCACACATGAATAAAAGCTCGTTTACAGCTTCAAGAGGACAAAAAGATCCCAGTACGTTTAGTTTTTCTGGCCTATCAAACAGTCCAGACCGGGTCTGGTTTAAATACAACACGATCCAGACTAGTGGGAACCTTGGCCTTCGTGCAGGACTGCAGTCTTCAAGGACCAGGGTTCCTCACTACTGGTCCAGACTGACCGAACCTGGAGAACCCTTGTCCTCTACAGCAGTGTTTCCAAACCTGGGGTCCCTGATGCCTCAAGGGTCCCCAAAGAGGCTTTGACTGTTCAGAGCCTTTAAAACATAAAATGTTATTGTTCATGTAAAAGCAAGAAAAAGAGGTGATGATTAGAAATGACTAGAATTCTTTACTGAAACGATCTAGAACTGGATCCTCAGTTCTACTGGGTTCTATAAACCACTTCATGAAAACAACGACCTAGAGCCAAAACCACCGGACCGGAGCAGCCCTTCCCTTTGATTCAATCCTCCATCAGGACCAGAACCAGGAAAGAAAACCTCCATCAGGACCAGAACCAGGAAGGAAAACCTCCATCAGGACCAGAACCAGGAAAGAAAACCTCCATCAGGACCAGAACCAGGAAAGAAAACCTCCATCAGGACCAGAACCAGGAGGGAAAACCTCCATCAGAACCAGAACTAGGAAGGAAAACCTCCATCAGAACCAGAACCAGGAAGGAAAACCTCCATCAGGACCAGAGCCAGGAGGGAAAACCTGTATCAGGACCAGAACCAGGAAGGAAAACCTCCATCAGGACCAGAACCAGGAAGGAAAACCTCCATCAGGACCAGAACCAGGAAGAAAACCTCCATCAGGACCAGAACCAGGAAGAAAACCTCCATCAGGACCAGAACCAGGAAGAAAAACCTCCATCAGGACCAGAACCAGGAAGAAAACCTCCATCAGGACCAGAACCAGGAAGAAAAACCTCCATCAGGACCAGAATCAGGAAGGAAAACCTCCATCAGGACCAGAACCAGGAAGAAAACCTCCATCAGGACCAGAACCAGGAAGAAAAACCTCCATCAGGAGTAGAACCAGGAAGAAAAACCTCCATCAGGACCAGAACCAGGAAGGAAAGCCTCCATCAGGACCAGAACCAGAAGGAAAACCTCCATCAGGACCAGAACCAGGAAGAAAAACCTCCATCAGGACCAGAACCAGGAAGGAAAACCTCCATCAGGATCAGAACCAGGAAGGAAAACCTCCATCAGGACCAGAACCAGGAAGGAAAACCTCCATCAGGACCAGAACCGGGAAGGAAAACCTCCATCAGGACCAGAACCGGGAAGGAAAACCTTCATCAGGACCAGAACCGGGAAGGAAAACCTTCATCAGGACCAGAACCGGGAAGGAAAACCTCCATCAGGATCAGAACCAGGAAGGAAAACCTCCATCAGGACCAGAACCAGGAAGGAAAACCTCCATCAGGACCAGAACCGGGAAGGAAAACCTCCATCAGGACCAGAACCGGGAAGGAAAACCTTCATCAGGACCAGAACCGGGAAGGAAAACCTTCATCAGGACCAGAACCGGGAAGGAAAACCTCCATCAGGACCAGAACCAGGAAGGAAAACCTCCATCAGGACCAGAACCAGGAAGGAAAACCTCCATCAGGACCAGAACCAGGAAGAAAAACCTCCATCAGGACCAGAACCAGGAGGAAAACCTCCATCAGGACCAGAACCAGGAAGAAAAACCTCCATCAGGACCAGGACCAGGAAGAAAAACCTCCATCAGGACCAGAACCAGGAAGAAAAACCTCCATCAGGACCAGGACCAGGAAGGAAAACCTCCATCAGGCCAGGACCAGGAAGAAAAACCTCCATCAGGACCAGAACCAGGAAGAAAAACCTCCATCAGGACCAGGACCAGGAAGGAAAACCTCCATCAGGACCAGAACCAGGAAGAAAAACCTCCATCAGGACCAGGACCAGGAAGGAAAACCTCCATCAGGACCAGAACCAGGAAGGAAAACCTCCATCAGGACCAGAGTTCCATCAGAGCTCGGTCATCCTGGAGGGACTCAAAGTAGAACCGCTGCTCCTCCGTATAGAGAGGATCCAGATGAGGAGGCTCGGGCATCTGGTCAGGATGCCTCCTGGACGTCTCCCTGGTGTTCCAGGCACGTCCCACCAGGACCAGACCCCGGGGGAGACCCAGGACATGCTGGAGGGACTACGTCTCATCCTGGACGAGACCCAGGACACGCTGGAGGGACTACGTCTCATCCTGGACGAGACCCAGGACACGCTGGAGAGACTACGTCTTATCCTGGATGAGACCCAGGACACGCTGGAGGGACTATGTCTCATCCTGGACGAGACCTAGGACACGCTGGAGGGACTACGTCTCATCCTGGACGAGACCCAGGACACGCTGGAGGGACTACGTCTCATCCTGGACGAGACCCAGGACACGCTGGAGGGACTATGTCCCATCCTGGACGAGACCTAGGACACGCTGGAGGGACTACGTCTCATCCTGGACGAGACCTAGGACACGCTGGAGGGACTATGTCACATCCTGGACGAGACCTAGGACACGCTGGAGGGACTACGTCTCCTGGCTGGCCTGGGAAGTCCTCAGGATGCCCCGGATGAGCTGGGGTCTGTGGCCGGGAAGATGGAAGTCTGGGCTTCCCCGCGTAGGCAGCTGCCCCCCCCCCCCCCCCCCCCCCCCCCCCCGCGCCCCGACCTCGGATAAGCGGCAGAAGACGGTTCGGTACAAATAATTTAACGTTTCTAATCAAGGAGCAAACACACCTGCAGCCATTAGAGGGCGCTGCAGGCTTCTGACAACTTTATGCTGCTACAAGAACAAATCTGAAAATCACATTTTCTTAGCAAGGACGCTTCATCTTTGGACATCTGGCTTTTCTGTCTGTGTGGTGGAACAAATCCACAATGAACATGCTGATCCTTCTTATTTATGACCATTTATGATGGTGGAGGATTCTGAGGAGCCTTTTAAACCCCAAGGTCCCCTATTGGGAGACTGCAGCAAAAGACGCACAATGTTGCACTAATTAAGTAGCAATGTAGCCATAGCAAACATCAAATTAAACAGGAGAAACTGCTACACGCACATATAAGTCATTCTAAAATACACCAAGCACATTAATGTTTAAATATCAAAATCTAAATAAGGTCAGAGCGTCCACCCACTCTGCACATTTCCATCGCTACCTCTCTGATACTTCATGGTAGACAAACAAACAGCATATCATATGAAAGCTAAGATCCTGACGATTTCAACAGTACCACTATTATTTCTCCAAGACAAAAGCTCAATGAACCAGCAGCCAAAGAATACAAACATAAACAACGGCTTACTGAGAATGACTAACAGAAATTCTGTCTTACACAAAAGTCCCAAGTGTTCCTTTATTATGACACCAAAATGACTCAAACAGACCCTGTAGATGCAGAGAAACTCTATTCATTTTGGGCATGTCATTTTCAAGCAGACACCTTAAAAAGAGATTAAAGTTCTGAGTTGGAGCTGGAAATTTAACTTGTGTTTTTCACGAGATGCTGCCGTGACGTCAATGCTCCGTTTTATCAGCCATGTTTGCTGCTTCATGCTGGGAAAGTTAATGTGAACCTGACGGGGACGCGTCTCGCCCGTCCCCGGTGCCATCTGCACCCATGGCCAGACCGTCCAACGGTCTTCTTCATGGTGGGACTGTATTTCTCGTCACTGCCACACAGGTGTGTTAATGCAGATTTTTTGCCTCATAAAGCTGATAATCGGCCCTTTCACGTCAGCTGATGAGACGTTTATCCTGCGTGCAGTTATTTTTGTGTCCACATGCACAAAAACAGTCACGTCCTGCGGCACGGATCATTAGATTGTGTTTCATGACGGTTTCACTAAGTGTCGTGAGACCAGTGATCCCTCTAAACTCAGCTGCACCCCCCGGTCAGCTTAGAACAAGCAGAGCTGTTAATAGCAGCGAGTTGCACTCATGACCTTTGACCTGAGCGTACACCAGGCTGACAGATAGACTGATGCTGTAGAAACACGCTGGGGACTGAAGCCTGAAAGGGACAAAATATGGCAATAATAATAAAAAGAAGAATATATCTATTTTTCTGGATATTTAAAACATTTTTCTGGGAAGAAAATGTCTTAAATGTAAATATGTATTCGGAATTTGTAGGTTCTATCAATGTTATTGTGAAAAGATCAAAAACACAACAAATGTTGAGTTTAAAATGAATGTGAAGGTGCATTAACATGCAGAAGATGGATTAATGAAGGTCTAAAACGGGATTAAAGTGGAAATGAAAAGGGGGCCTCATTTTTCAATCATTGTAAAGCATAAATCTGCGCATATTTTGTGTGATAACATTTTTATGCAGTGTGGATGCGTTTTATTCTATTTTTTTAAAGTTTGATATCAGTTGCTTTAAGCCTGGGATATACTTGCTGTGGACGCAAACGTTCACGCAAGCGGTCTGCGTCGTCTGTGAATATACTTGCTGCAGCACGTCGCGGCCGAAACGCTCAATACCGGAGGCCACCGCTAGGAGGAGTACACAGCACTTCATGAGAATGTAAAAAGGTCCGTCTGCCGGTCAGATTGTTTTTCCGGGGCATACGTGAACGACCCAGGTGTATGTGGAAAATGGACAATGTTATTGCTCTCGAAGAAGAAATGATCATTTTACTTTGCTACTGCAAAAGAAAAAGAGGTCGCTGTGCAACGGGGAGGAAATATCATATAAGTGTCTGTAGTTTCGGACCAGGTCCGAGAGACGCTCTTCAAAACTACTCAAATGTATCTATCTGCGGCTTGCAACCCAGTGGGCGTGTCGCATTGTGGGTGGGTCTGGTTAGGTTTAGGGGGAGGGTCAGGGGTAGGGCTAGATTTTACCGTGCTCTCATTGGCCTGGTGGGCGTGTCGTCGAGTAACGTTACACTACGACACGCCCCTGTCTTGCGAGCCGCAGAAAGACCCTTCTCAAACTACTCGCCGACGCCATTGTGTTCGCCATTGTGTTTACCTCTGACCTCGTGTTCACGCTTTTTGTACGCACGAGCACCTCTAGCATTCAAGTCAACATTGCACCACACGCATGCGACACGTTACCTCGCATCAACGCGAGCGACCTACGTGCCGTAGGTACGCTGGGAACGCGTGGGCGCCATGATGCGTACGCGTCGCCAACAGCAAGTATATCCCAGGCCTTAACAGTCTCACTGTTAACAGAGAGATCTATCTTGATCCTGACTATTTTACTAGTTTCTCTCTGCACCATTCTGTTATTCTAACTTTTTACACAGTAGTCTTTTATTCAAAGCAAGTAAGAATAAAAATACTGAAAAAATATTTGTAAAGCTGAATATGAAAAAGTAAAAAAAAAAAAAAAAAAAACATTTATGAAAAAATTGGGATGGCCAGAAGTCTAAATATGAGATTTTTGGACGATATCTGATAAGTCAATATTTTACAAATCATTTGGCTGAAAACCAGTATATTAAAGCTGACAATCATATAATATTCATTCCCTGTGGAAAGTAAAAAAGCACTTCGGCTGCAGATCTGGTCGTTGCTGGAGACGTCATTGTGTTTAACCGTGGGCTTACACAATACTACCAAAAGTATTCACTCCCCATCCAGATGATGGAATCAGGTGTTCCATCACTTCCATGTCTACAGGAGTATAAATGAAGCAGCTCGGCATGCAGACTGTTTCTACAAACGTGTGAAAGAATGTGTCGCTCTCAGGAATCAGTGAATTCCAGCGTGGAACTGTGATAGGATGCCACCTGTGCAACAATCCAGCGGTGAAATTTCCTCCTAAATATTCCACAGTCAGCTGTCAGCTGGATTATAAGAACATGGAAGTGTTTGGGAACGACAGCAGCTCAGCCATGAAGTGTTCGTCCACGTAAACTGATGATGAAGCTCATAGTGAGAAGGGGTGGCCAACTTTCTGCAGAGTCAATCACTACAGACCTCCAAACTTCATGTGGCCTTCAGATCAGATCAAGAACAGTGACAGAGAGCTTCATGGTTTCCATGGCGACCAGCTGCATCCATCCATACATCACCAAGTGCGATGCAAAGCGTGGATGCAGTGGTGGAAAGCAGCCGCCACTGGACTCTAGAGCAGTGGAGGTTCTCTGGAGGACCAATCACGCTTCTCCATCTGGTGAAAGGAACTCTGAATGCTTCAGCATACCAGGACATTCTGGACAATTCCATGTCCCAACTTTGTGGGACCAGTTTGGAGCTGGCCCCTTCCTCTTCCAACATGACTGTGCACCAGTGCACAAAGCAGGTCCATGAAGACCTGGATGCAGAGTCTGGTGTGGAGGAACTGGACTGGCCTGCACAGAGTCCTGACCTCAACCCCATAGAACACCTTTGGGATGAATCAGAGCGGAGACTGAGAGCCAGGCCTTCTGGTCCAACATCAGTGTGACCTCACAAATGTGCTTCTGGAAGATGGTCAAAGATTCCCAGAAACACTCCTAAACCTTGTGGACAGCCTTCCCAGAAGATGAAGCTGTTCTAGCTGCAAAGGTGGACCAACGTCATCCTGAACCCGACGGATCAGGAATGGATGTTACTGAAGCTCAGATGTGGGTCAGGGCAGGTGAGGGAATACTTTTGGCGATATAGTGTAAGTTTTTCCCATGCCCCACAGATTAAAAAGAAATTAGAAAAAAGAAAAACAGACAAATGATGTAGAACTTATGGGATTTATCAAAAGCTGATTGCTTACTAACCTGCATACGACTGGCCACTGTATCTTTGATAAAGACAGATCTTTTTGTGCTCGTGACCATTCTGAAAAGTTTCTATGCACCGTACCGTACCGTACCGTCTTCTTCCGCTTATCCGGGATCGGGTCGCGGGGGCAGCTGCCTAAGCAGGGAAGCCCAGACTTCCCTCACCCCGGCCACAGCCGCCAGCTCATCCGGGGGGATCCCGAGGCGTTCCCAGGCCAGCCGGGAGACGTAGTCCCTCCAGCGTGTCCTGGGTCCCCCCGGGGTCTGGTCCCGGTGGGACGTGCCTGGAACACCAGGGAAGCGACCAGGAGGCATCCTGACCAGATGCCCGAGCCTCCTCATCTGGCTCCTCTCTATACGAAGGAGCAGCGGCTCTACTCTGAGTCCCTCCCGGATGACCGAGCTCCTCCCCCTCTAAGGGAGAGCCCGGCCCCCCTGCGGAGGAAACTCATTTCGGCCGCTTGTACCCGCGATCTCGTTCTTTCGGTAATGACCCACAGCTCATGGCCATAGGTGAGGGTAGGAACGTAGATGGACGGTAAATCCAGAGCTTCGCCTTCTTCAGCTCCTTCTTCACCACGACGGACCGATGCAGAGTCTTCATCACTGCAGACGCCGCACCGATCCGTCTGTCCATCTCCCGCTCCATTTTTCCCTCACTCGTGAACAAGACCCCGAGATACTTAAACTCCTCCACCTGGGGCAGGACCTCACTCCCGACCCGGAGAGGACACTCCACCCTTTTCTGGGCGAGGACCATGGTCTCAGATTTGGAGGTGCTGATTCTCATCCCGGCCACTTCACACTTGGCTGCAAATCGCTCCAGCGAGAGCTGGAGATCACGGCCCGATGACGCCAACAGAACCACGTCATCTGCAAACAGCAGAGACCCGATCCTGAGGCCACCAAACCGGATCCCCTCAACACCTCGGCTGCGCCTAGAAATCCTGTCCATAAAGGTTCTGAACAGGATCGGCGACAAAGGGCAGCCTTGGCGGAGTCCAACTCTCACCGGGAATGGATCCGACCTACAGCCGGAAATGCGGACCAAGCTCTGGTACCGGTCATACAGGGACCGGAACGCTCGAACAAGGGGGTCCGGCACCCCGTACTCCCGGAGCACCCCCCACAGGAATCCCCGGGGGACACAATCGAACGCCTTCTCCAAGTCCACAAAGCACATGTAGACTGGTTGGGCGAACTCCCATGCCCCCTCCAGGATCCTGAAGAGGGTGTAGAGCTGGTCCACTGTTCCATGACCAGGACGAAAACCACACTGCTCCTCCTCAATCCGAGGTTTGACTATCCGACGGACCCTCCTCTCCAGTACCCCTGAATAGACTTTACCAGGGAGGCTGAGAAGTATGATCCCCCTGAAGTTGGAACACACCCTCCGATCCCCCTTTTTGAAGAGGGGGACCACCACCCCAGTCTGCCAGTCCAGAGGCACTGCCCCCGATGTCCACGCGATGCTGCAGAGGCGTGTCAGCCAAGACAGCCCCACAGCATCCAGAGCCTTAAGAAACTCCGGGCGGATCTCATCCACCCCAGGGGCCCGGCCACCGAGGAGCTTTTTGACTACCTCAGCGACCTCATCCCCCGTTGACAGGAGGTTCCCCCCTTAGTCCCCAAACTCTGCTTCCTCCTCGGAAGACGTGTTGGTGGGATTGAGGAGGTCTTCGAAGTATTCCCTCCACCGGCCCACGACGTCCGAGTCGAGGTCAGCAGCCCCCATCCCCACTGTACACAGTGTGGACGGTGAACTGCTTCCCCCTCCTGAGCCGCCGGATGGTGGACCAAGAAACGCCTCGAAGCCGTCCGGAAGTCGTTCTCCATGGCCTCACCGAGCTCCTCCCATGTCCGAGTTTTTGCCTCAGCGACCGCTAGGCCGCGCTCCGCCTCCAGCCCGCTGATACCTGTCAGCCTGCCTCTGGGAGTCCCACAGA
>JALJCO010010459.1:0-20173 GCA_023101725.1 Atherinomorus stipes | reverse complement strand
ATCGGCCCAAAGCTACTACCAATTAAGCATATCAGGTGATGTGCATCTCTGTAATGAGAAGGGGTGTGGTCTAATGACATCATCACCCTATATCAGCTGTATTAGGCACATGAATTATACTGGCAACAACAATAAACAAATATATCCCCATTTCAATGATTTATTTTCACCAGGGAAACCGATATAGCAACTCAACATTCACAAATAAACATTTCTGACATTCAAAAACCAAACAAAAACAAATCAGTGCCAATATAGCCACCTTTCTTTGCAAGGACACTGAAAAGCTGCCATCCATGGATCCTGTCAGTGTTTTGATCTGTTCACCATCAACATTGGGGGCAGCAGCAACTCCCAGCCTCCCAGACACTGTTCAGAGAAGTGGACTGTTTTCCCTCCTTGTAAATCATTTGATGAGGGACCACAGGTTCTCTATGGGGTTCAGATCAGGTGAACAAGGAGGCCATGTCATTAGTTTTCTTCTTTTAGACCCTTTCTCGCAGCCACGCTGTGAGAGGACTTACAGATGCGTGTGATGGAGCATTGTCCTGCATGAAAATCAGGTTTTTCTTGAAGGATGCGGAGTTCTTCCTGTACCACTGCTTGAAGAAGGTGTCTTCCAGAAACTGGCAGTAGGACTGGGAGTTGAGCTGGACTCCATCCTCAACCCGAAAAGGCCCCCACAAGCTCATCTTTGATGATGGCAGCCCATACCAGTACCCCACCTCCACCTTGCTGGCGTCTGAGTGGGACTGGAGCTCTCTGGCCTTTACCGATCCAGCCACGGGCCCATCCATCTGGCCCATACCAGTACCCACCTCCCACCTTGCTGGCGTCTGAGTGGGACTGGAGCTCTCTGGCCTTTACCGATCCAGCCACGGGCCCATCCATCTGGCCCATACCAGTACCCCACCTCCACCTTGCTGGCGTCTGAGTGGGACTGGAGCTCTCTGGCCTTTACCGATCCAGCCACGGGCCCATCCATCTGGCCCATACCAGTACCCCACCTCCACCTTGCTGGCGTCTGGGTGGGACTGGAGCTCTCTGGCCTTTACCGATCCAGCCACGGGCCCATCCATCTGGCCCATCCTAGTACCCCACCTCCACCTTGCTGGTGTCTGAGGTGGGACTGGAGAGCTCTCTGGCCTTTACCGATCCAGCCACGGGCCCATCCATCTGGCCCATGCCAGTACCCCACCTCCACCATCTTGGCGTCTGAGTGGGACTGGAGCTCTCTGGCCTTTACCGATCCAGCCACGGGCCCATCCATCTGGCCCATACCAGTACCCCACCTCAATCTTGCTGGCGTCTGAGTGGGACTGGAGCTCTCTGGTCTTTACCGATCCAGCCACGGGCCCATCCATCTGGCCCATACCAGTACCCCACCTCCACCTTGCTGGCGTCTGAGTGGGACTGGAGCTCTCTGGCCTTTACCGATCCAGCCACGGGCCCATCCATCTGGCCCATACCAGTACCCCACCTCCACCTTGCTGGCGTCTGAGTGGGACTGGAGCTCTCTGGCCTTACGATCCAGCCACGGGCCCATCCATCTGGCCCATACCAGTACCCCACCTCCACCTTGCTGGCGTCTGAGTGGGACTGGAGCTCTCTGGCCTTTACCGATCCAGCCACGGGCCCATCCATCTGGCCCATACCAGTACCCCACCTCCACCTTGCTGGCATCTGAGTGGGACTGGAGCTCTCTGGCCTTTACCGATCCAGCCACGGGCCCATCCATCTGGCCCATACCAGTACCCCACCTCCACCTTGCTGGCGTCTGAGTGGGACTGGAGCTCTCTGGCCTTTACCGATCCAGCCACGGGCCCATCCATCTGGCCCATACCAGTACCCCACCTCCACCTTGCTGGCGTCTGAGTGGGACTGGAGCTCTCTGGCCTTTACCGATCCAGCCACGGGCCCATCCATCTGGCCCATACCAGTACCCCACCTCCACCTTGCTGGCATCTGAGTGGGACTGGAGCTCTCTGGCCTTTACCGATCCAGCCACGGGCCCATCCATCTGGCCCATCCAGACTCACTCTCATTTCATCAGTCCATAAAACCTTAGAAAAATCAGTCTGAGATATTTCTTGGCCCAGTCTTGACGTTTCAGCTTGTGTGTCTTGTTCAGTGGTGGTGGTTTTTCAGCCTTTCTTACCTTGGCCATGTCTCTGAGTATTGCACACCTTGTGCTTTTGGGCACTCCAGTGATGTTGCAGCTCTGAAATATGACAAAACTGCTGGCAAGTGGCATCTTGGCAGCTGCACGCTTGACTTTTCTCAAAACATGGGCAGTTATTTTGCGCCTTGGTTTTTCCACGTTTCTTGCGACTCTGTTGACTATTTTGAATGAAACGCTTGATTGTTGGATGATCACGCTTCAGAAGCTTGGACATTTTAAGAGTGCTGCATCCCTCTGCAAGATATCTCACTATTTTTGACTTTTCGGAGCCTGTCAAGTCCCTCTATGACCCATTTTACCAAAGGAAAGGAAGTTGCCTAATAATGATGTTTGCCTAATACACCTGATATAGGGTGATGATGTCATTAGACCACACCCCTTCTCATTATAGAGATGCACATCAGCTGATATGCTTAATTGGTAGTAGCTTTGGGCCGATACAGCTTAGAGTAAGACAACATGCATAAAGAGGATGATGTGGTCCGGAGCCACTGCGGTGCAGCTGCAGAGGCCGTTCATCAAATAAGCAACTAGAATTTTCCTTCTAAAGAACCATTCAAAAGACAGGTTCGTTCTTATTTTTCATTCATTATTTATTATTTCATTTCAGAATAGAAAATACACACAATTATTTCCATGCAATACTCAAAATGTTCTCCACTCAAGGAGACATAAGGGGCATATTAGTCATGAAAAAAACAAACAAAAAAACAAGACTACATAAGAATAAAGGCTAGTGACAAATATGTAACGATATGTATTGCTCTATTCACACTCAGAAACAGAGGTATGAGGCCGGAACATTTCTGTACCTGTAGGTACTTTTTTTTTTTTTACAAAAATCTCTCAAAAAGTACAATATTGGTCTTTATGAGGCCAGAAGTACCTATATACTATGAAAAAGGCTCCAAAAGTAATATAAAGTACACATTTGTACCATTCCAACCCTAAGTGTACCTGCAGCATTGAAACATGTGTGTAGCTTGTACAATAACTATAAATAGCAGTACTTCTAAACAGTAGTATAATTATAGTTATTATATTATGATTTTCATAATAATCATAGTAATAATTATATGTATAATTATATGTGTTTGGCCTAATATTTCTATAATAATTATTCATTTATTATTAGCATCTTTGATTGTTGTCATAATCTCTATTTTATTGACTTTTATTCATCATCTTTAATTGGTTTAATTGTACTTTATTAACTCATACAGCTTGATAAGGTACAAAAATGGACCATGAAGGTACAGAAATGTCTTTCAGAAATGAACCCCCCCCAGCAGCAAGCTTTGGACCCTTTTAGGTACAAACTGGTACCTGTATTTTTGAGTGTGTGTGGGATTTTATTTTTTTTAACAGCAGAAAAGTAGTGAAATACGTAGTTATTGTATAGGCTGTAAATTTTAGCAAATGTTTTTGAACAAAACTTTTACCCACTGACGTGTCACAAGAACGGCTCACAACTGAGATCCGATTCTCATCGTTCATTTAAAAGAGCCGTTCAAAAGAATCATCTGCTCATGAACGTCACATCTCTACGTTCAACAATCTCCCTCTCTGTCATTTGCACGAACAAACCGGTCAGTCGGTCTCTGCACCTCATCATGTCGGCTCGTCAGTATGCAGTCTTAAGCTTCTGCACCACAGCGGCTCTGCCTCCCTGATGATGAGGAGAGAGAATCATTTTTATGAGCCGTTATTCTTGAATATTTTTATCATCAGATTTCAGTAGCTTTTCAAGAGAATGCAGGTTACTTTCAAATAAAGAACATTGTCTTGTCTTGTTTTTCTTTTTATATTTTTATGTGTCATCTTTCGTGCCATATTTTTACGTTTAACATCCTCACCCAGACGGGGAATTTTGCATCTGAAGCCTTTTCAAAATCCTTTCCACGCGTATTTTTAACCCTTCTTTCAACTCGAAGCTGCAGGTGTGACTGTTTCTTTAGAAAACAAATCAGCCATTTCTTTATAAACATCACCTATCATTTTTACATTAAAGCAATGCGCCTTGTTCCTTCAGTAATGTGACGGTGATCCCGTCTCTTTCAGTGACATCTCAGGTGTGAGTGGACAGCTCTTACTTGGGGGGTGTCTGTTCAGGCTTTAACCACGCAGAGATCAAGCATCGTGCTGGGTTCTTTGGTGAAGCAGATAAAAGATGAAATGACTGTGAAAGAGGCGCTAGAAGAAGCTTTGGAGCGTCTCTGCTTTGTTATCGTGCAGAACTTTTACATGCATGTCCTGTATTGATAGTGTAGGCTCGTGAATAGGGATTATCACGCTTAGCGGAAGTTCCCGGTATTTGGACACTTCCTCTTCCGGGGCTGTTAACGACAGCCGCTCCTGCTCTGTTATACTGTTGAAATCGGATAAACTCCAAACATACTTAAGTTTTCATTCTAGACTGAAGTGATACTGAATCAAAAGCTGAATCAAAGCGATCGACTACTACCACATTGAAGGACCCAACTTTATAATAAAACACACGTTTGTTTGACGCTGGTAAGTACAACACCGGCAATTCACAGCATGCTGCATTAGCCAGCTAGCGTTTACTGACGTAAATTAACATTGTGCGTCTTAAAACACACAAACATCTGAAAATCAGGTCTGCACTCCCCCGTTTCCAGCGGAACAACTGGGGACTGCCAAGAAAGGAGACGCTTTCAGATGCTTGTAGTGTTTTCAGCCACACAAAGTTAGCCACCGCCATCAAGCTGGCTAATGCTAACTGGCTAACAGTAGTCCGCCAGCTACTACTCTGTTACAGCTAAACTTGTAAATCGGATAAAAAATCAGCCAATGCCAAGTTTTCATTCCGCATCTGCTTTGATGCTGGCGAAGAAGTGGATCAAACGATCGGATTTGCTCTGCTGTGAAGGGACTGAACTTTGTATTTAATAGATATACGTTTTTGTTTGTAGCTGTCACACCAAAGAAGTTGTATTGGCAGGCTAGTATTAGCCAGTTCGATGACGTGCCTAACTTTGTGCGGCTGAAAACACACAAGCATCTGAAAGCGTCTCCTTTTTTTGGCAGTCCCCAGTTGTTCCACTGGAAACGGGGGGGTACAGACCCGATTTTCTGACGCTTGCAGGTTTTCACAAGCGAAAAGTTGGTAACGCGTCTAACGCGAGCTTGCTAACGCTAGCTGTAGTGTAGTCTGCATCATTGAAGTGCCGACTACAGACATACGTGCAACCTTGTTTTATTTTAAATTTCGGCCCTTCACTCCGACAAATCGCTTTCATCCACTTCTTCCTTCGTGTCTTTTCAGTCGGGAATCCATGAAAACTTCGGTACGGCTGGCGATGTTTATTAGATGCCCTACAATAAATGGAACAGAGCAGCAACATTGAGCCATTCCTGCCCCGGAAGAGGAAGCCTAGATGTTTCAACTTCCGGAAACCGAAACGCGATGCCAAGCTTTATAATCCCACCATACTTTGTATGTTGCAGAAAGTTTTGTTTATTTTTATCGTAAGAAAAACTGTCAAACTTTGAATTATATTGGCAATAACTTTTATGTTCTTGTCTTCATCGTCTTTAAACACACTTTCCGCATGAGTATTCATAACATTTTTAAACTATTTCCTCAGAAAGGTGTACCTGCACGCTCTTGGAACACGTTGTGTGCCTCTGCACGGTTTCCCCAAGCGCTGAAAGCTGAATTTGTGGCTACAACAGCGATTTGTAGAACCTGCACCTTGGGGTGGAGGCCCCAGACTGAGACGTAGTGGTCTCATTTTAGATCAAAAGTACCATCTACTCTTGCCAAATAAGATCGTATCTCAATTCTTTCAACAAACACTACTCGCCTTATTCCTCTGTAACACTGCTCCCATCTCGGATTTCCCTCCCTCCCCATCTCTCCATCCCCCTCCTTCCCCATCTCTGCAGTGGACCTCCTTCCCTCTCTCCAAATCCAGACTCAGACTCCTGCACAGACGTCTGATTTCCACCTGATTCCACATGTTCATCAATCCAGTGTTGTTCTCTGTGTTCTGCTTCGTGCTTTAGTTTCATGTTTTGTCCGCTGTACAAAGGTGCCTCGATAAGGAGTCTGTCAAATTAAACATATTCACTATTATTATTATTATTATTATTATTATTATTATTATTACATATTCTGTGTGTTGTGATCAGCCTCGGAGCTTTGACGGCACTGCTCGTTGCTTCACAGTCAGATGTGACAGAGCTAAGAAATAGCTAAAGGCTGCTGTTTGGTTATTTCTGGCCAGATCTTCATCCTCCTCCTCCTCTCTGTTGCAGGAGGGGGAGGGAATGTGACGTTGTCCTGTCTGAGCTGTGGCAGCTGATGTTCCCACGTAGTTCACGTAAAAAGCTGGTAAAACGTGGAGGAGCGTGAACATCTAGCGTGTAAATGAATGCTGGTTCCGGTCGAACCGGAAGTTGCTCCCATATTTCACGCTGGGACATCGAATAAGGTGGATAAGGGAGGCATAATGTTTGGAACGCAGGTCATTATCAGGAATACTGAGCGACAGGGCGAATGAACACCCCGGCCCCTGCATGAAAGAAAGCAACGCTGCCTCAGTTCAGATCACAGAGATCAGGCAGATCCCAGGAAAAATGCACTTTTAACTGCAACAACAAAAGCTTGACATCAACAGACCTTCAGGCAGACGTTTCCAGTGAACTCCCATGCTGATTGCTGCTGTCACACAAGGGAAGAAGTTTAGCTCATTTTCCATCTTCCTCCCCTCTGATCTCCGGCTCTTGGCCCCCAGCCCGGCGGGCTTCTCCTGAGCATCAGAGAAAGTGCTGGAGGACCTGGCTGCTGCCTCTGGGCTCAACCAAGGTGTTACCGGCTTCCTGAAAGCCTATCGATCTCCCACGGATGCTGGGACGCGCCTGCCGGGTGCCCGCACGCTGCAGGATGTGGACCTGTGTGTGAAATTATGCTTGCTTATGGATTTGTGTGTAGGACTGTGTGTGTATCCTCTAGTGTGTCCACAGCTGAGCTGCCGGAGTGAAAAGTTTGTGTCGCTGCAGTTGGCAGGATGTTTACTGCGTTTTGAGCCCAGCTTGGCTGTTAAACGTGTTGGCAGACATCGCCTCCATTGCTTTGACAAGAGTAGATCTTTAAAAACAGCCATGAACTTTTTTTTTTTTTTTTGCATGTGCAGAAGATCCATTGTAAGTATACGAGTTACTACTGGGGTCAGTAAGATAGCCGAGGCATGAAGCCACAGCAAAAATAAACACCATCACGTGTCTTATCTCCGTTCCATCTGGCCTCTGATCGTATGCATTCATTTTCCTCATGCACAGACACACTCCACCAGCTACCCATGATTAACAGAAAGCAGCTTTTGCAGAGCTTCTGCATCCAAACACCTAATAAATAAGCAGAACCCGTTCCAGTTCCACCTTTAAAGCAGTAGTGTGTTAATTTCTCAGTCAAATCAGGTTTGAATCCGCAAGCACGACGTGCTGTTGCAACAGTGGCTTCTTCCCCATGCACAGCTCAGATGTTCATGGAGTTTTTTCTTCTAAAGTGGTGGTTAAAAATGACTCATGAATAACTTCTGGGAATATTGAGTGTTTGTCAGGGACAAACTCACAGTCGAGACCACCGCCACCAAATTTCCAGTTTATTTTCATTTTCAGTCAGTGATTTTTGTACCGCTTATCCAGTTCAGGGTCAGTAGGTTGCTGGAGCCCATCCCAGCTAGTATCATTTTATTTTTCTGATTTTTTTACCTGTTAACTTTGCATTTTTACTTCTTGTATTTTCTTTTTAGGTTTTTTAGTGTCTTCTAGTGTATTATGTATTAAAGGGACTAGAGGAGGAACTACGAAAGAATAAACAAGTATGTCCAGTTTTTAAATCCTTATTGATGATGAAGCTCTAAATACCAAAAATAACGTTTCCACCACGTTTCTCTCCGTTGCCTTGAACAGGCTGTGTGCTGCATAAAGCTGCGATTCGGTGGCCGAATTTCCCGCGCTGCCCTGCGGACGTGACGTCATATGACGCAGTTTTGATGCAGGAAGAAGACGTCGCGGTAAATTCAAACACTGTAAGCGATAGTTATGGATTCTTCTGCCGTCAGCAAACGATCCAGATCAACTGAAAGACACTAAAACGTGGAACTACGAAGAAAAAGAACTTTATAGCTCCAGTTTGTGCTCCCGTGACGGCTCGTGGCTGCAGTTACCTGAAGCGCCAGTCGCGAGTTTAATTGCTTAATCTTGCCTCTAGTCCCTTTAAAGACACAACGTAACTTTTAGACCTTAAAAATCTGCATTTCTGACTTGTTCTGATGTCACACCAACATTCATGGTGCAAAGAAGACCCAGTTGTGCCCATGATCACCAGGAAAAGTCGCTAGATTTGTCGCTAGGCGCTTTTTTGAAAATAAGTCGCCAAAGGGGTCTGAAAAGTCGCTAAATATAGCGACAATGTTCTGTACCTTCGGTCCTGGTCCATTTTTGTACCTTATCAAGCTGTATGAGTTAATAAAGTACAATTAAACCAATTAAAGATGATGAATAAAAGTCAATAAAATAGAGATTATGACAACAATCAAAGATGCTAATAATAAATGAATAATTATTATAGAAATATTAGGCCAAACACATATATAATTATACATATAATTATTACTATGATTATTATGAAAATCATTATATAATAACTATAATTATACTACTGTTTAGAAGTACTGCTATTTATAGTTATTGTACAAGCTACACACATGTTTCAATGCTGCAGGTACCTCTTAGGGTTGGAATGGTACAAATGTGTACTTTATATTACTTTGGAGCCTTTTTCATTGTATATAGGTACTTCTGGCCTCATAAAGACCAATATTGTACTTTTGAGAGAACATTTGTAAAACATGTACGTGCAGGTACAGAAACGTTCCTGTATCGTACCTCCATGTTTCTCAGTGTGTACTGCTCCATTAGTATATCTGGGGTACGCTTCAACAAGATCTGAAAATGTACTAAAAATCCACGTGAAGTTCAGCAGCGTCACTAAAACACAAACTCTAATGCAAAACAATACATGGAAGACGGTGAGAAAACTTACAATCTGTGGTTTTACTGTGAAAATTAAGAGTGATTTTTGTTGAACAAGTCCCTGAAAAGCGTTTCTGAATACCTCCCTGTTATGTGGTTTCATGGCAATGTGACGGCACCAAAGCTCTTACACGTTAAATACACGAGTGCTCAGCAATGATAGTAATTAAAGAAATGTTTGTTTGTTTATCACTTAGCACATATGTCTGAGTGCAGGAGGGCGGACTTGTGCAGAGAACGTGACAGCTTCTATGACAGACGAGTGAAAGGCCGAGCTTTGTCTTTGATGCAGACGTACTTTTTCACTCAGATTATAATAATAGCATCTCCTGAAGTTTTAAACCAAACCAGATAAAAACAAATCAACATAAAAGAAGCGGCAGAGAGCTACATGTAGCAGCTGCACATCACATGGATGGTGGTTACTTATTGATTTGTACTTTTATGTTATCAATACTGACGCTTCTGTACAGCCACAGGTCAAATCGGCTGTTTTCACTTTTATAGTAAAATTTGGCGACCAGGCCACTGGGAAATGTCCCGGTACTCACTGATGGCCAGCCCCCGCTGCTCCTCAGCATCCCACAGGCTCACACGGAGAATTCGCAGAGATTAAGGGAAGGCTGATGAGGCGATTTTCCATTGATTTTATAAGTTAATCCTAGTGGAGATGTTGATGTGAGGCTGGAAAACTGTCAGAATGTCTGACGCCTGCAGTCTGATGCTCCCAGAGATGGAGATTTAATATCTCTTGTATCTGCTTCCATTTCTATAGTTTATTTTGTTGCTGGTAATCATTTTTCTTTTGACAAAGGCACTAACTGGCAGTTTTGCCGGCTTTCCCTGTCTGAGCCCCGTGTTCAATCATTTCTGAAGGACAATTTTGTTTCCAGAGACTTTATCGATCATATTTATTGGTTTTGGTTGTGTTTGGTTTTTATTCATTGTTAATGCGACTGAGGATCCATTCTATCCAGCTAGTCATTTAAGTTTTCTTCCAGTTCCACTATAAAATGTTTTGTAGAAGTGAAATTTCTTTGGAACTGTGTTCTTGCATTATTCTGACATTATCATCGTATTAGTTGAAAATGGCCTCTATCGTAATGCAGCATTATCACTTATCGCACTCATTTCTGAGACAATCTTGCAGCAAAATTTGATATAACACACCTAAACTGTGGTTCAGTATCACAGCATCATGTTATTGTCATAGCTTCATGACTACACAGAAAACATGGAGTTGGGAGGACTCGGGTGTTTGAACCGATTCCGATTATAAACCAGATAATCTTAAAACTGCCTGTTTTCAGTGGCTGGTGTCTAAATTCCCTTGAATGAAAAAAAAAATATTGGAGCCAAAAGTGGTTGAAATGTGATAAAAATGTAAATAAAAGAGGTAGTTAAAAGCTGAGGAGGCAGTTTTATTGATGGAATACACCACAACATACCTTGTCATTTTTATAGTAGACCTAATTCAGTTGTAGTCGAGGGGTCTGCAACTTGTGGCTCTTTGGACTTTCGACAATGACTTTCAATAACTTTCACTAAAAATAATAAAGAACCAACTCATTTTTTTTAAACACCATATTAACATTTGCAGTTTTTAGCTTTTTGTCATGGAGTAACTGTGTTGCATTTCTAACATAATGACACAAAGTACCAGTAATAAATACATCTGTGTGAAAAAGTGTTTCCTCCTTCCTGATTTCTTACTTTTTTGCATGTTAGTCACACTTAAATGTTTCAGATCATCAAACAAATTTAAATATTAGACAAAGATAACACAAGTAAACACAAAATGCAGTTTTTAAATGGTTTTTATTAGTAAGGGGTAAAAATCCAAACGTCCATGTCCCTGTGTGAAAAAGTGATCTTCCCCTAAACCTAATAACTGGTTGTTCCACCTTAGCAGCAACAACTGCATCAAGCGTTTGTGATAACTGGCAGTGAGTCTTCTACAGCGCTGTGGAGGAATTTTGTTCCACTCATCTTTGCAGAATTGTTGTAATTCAGCCACATTGGAGGCTTTTCCAGCATGAACCGCCTTTTAAGGTCATGCCACAGCATCTCAATGGGATTCAGGTGGGGGCTTTGACTAGGCCACTCCAAAGTCTTGATGTTGTTGTTCTTAAGCCATTCAGAGGTGGACTTGCTGGTGTGTTCTGGATCATTGTTCTGCTGCAGAGCCCAAGTGTGCTTCAGCTTGAGGTCACCAACAGATGGCCGGACGTTCTCTCATCAGGATTTTTGGTAGAAGCAGAATTCATGGTTCCATTTACCACAGCAAGTCTTCCAGGTCCTGAAGCAGCAAAACAGCCCCAGACCATCACACTACCACCACCATGTTTTACTGTTGCTATGATATTCCTTTTCTGATATGCCGTGTTACTTTTTCGCCAGATGAGATGGGACCTCCTGGCTTCCAGAAAGTTCCATTTTTTGTCTCGTCAGTCCACAGAGTATTTTCCCAAAAGTCTTGGGGGATCATCAAGATGCTTTCTGGCTAAACTGAGACGAGCCTTTATGTTCTTTTTGCTCAGCAGTGGTTTTGGTCTTGGAACTCTGCTATGCAGCCATTTTTACCCCCCAGTCTCTTTCTGATGGGGGAGTCATGAACACTGACCTTCATTGAGGCAAGTGAGGCCTGCAGTTCTTGGATGTTGTTCTGGGGTCTTTTGTGACCTCTTGGATGAGTCGTCGCTGTGCTCTTGGGGTCATTTTTGTCTCCTTTCGGCCCCTCCTGGGAAGGTTCACCACTGTTCCATGTTTTCACCATTTGTGGATAATGGTTCTATATGTGGTTCTCTGGAGTCCCAAAGCTTTAGTAATGGCTTTGGAGACCTTTTGCAGACTCATAGATCTCAATGACTTTGTTTCTCATTTGTTCCTGAATTTCTTTGGATGGCAGCATGATGTCTAGCTTTGGAGGATCTTTTGGTCTCCTTCACTTTGTCAGGCAGCTCCTATTTTAAGGGATTTCTGATGGAGAACAGGTGTGGCAGTAATCAGGCCTGGATGTGGATAGAGGAACTGAACTCAGCTTTCCAAAGATGATAAACCACAGTTACTTTATGTTTTAACAGGGGGGGGCAATCACTTTTTCACACAGGACCATGGAGGTTTGGATTTTTCCCCCTTACTAATACAAATAATTTAAAAACTGCATTTTTGTTTACTTGTGTTATCTTTGTCAAATATTTAAATTTGTTTGATGGTCTGAAACATATACACTACTCACAAAAAGTTAGGGATATTCAACCATTGTTCATTCACCATTGAACAATGTTCATGTCCATTGAAAAGTTTAGAGAAAGTTAGATTCAGTTCACCTGGAAAGGTTGTAGTGGATATTTGATTCATTCTGACATCATAGAACAAGCCACTAACTTTTTGAGTAGTGTAAGTGTGACAAACATGCAAAAAAGTAGAAAATCAGAAAGGGGTCAAACATTATTTCGCACAACTGTAGTTTTAAATCTATTTCTCTTGTCATCAGCTTGGAAATAAGTATTTTTGCTCACATAATTTCCCATAAAATATCTGCATTTTCTTTATTTATTCAACCTTTTTATACCGTTAAGTCCCACTGAAGAAAATGTGGTTGAAGAAAATGTGTTCATCCTATTTTCTCTAAAGGCCGTGGAGCATTTGTGGCTCTGATCGCTGGTTCGTTGGCGGAGGTGAAAATGGCTCTTTGGACTGTAAAGGCTGCAGACCCCTGCTTTAAGCTGTCACCCCTGTTGCGTTTGCATTTCTAAGCAGCTTCCACTGAGAGCAGCTAGTGTTTAACGTGCTGATCAGGAAACGTCTAGATGTCCGTCACCATGTCACGCGTCACCTGCTTTGTAACGTGCTCAGCCTTGTCTTGGATGTCTGGTGTATTATTTCCTTCCTGTTGGTGCTAAAGAAGGACTCAAATATCTTTTTCCCTGATTTGTTAAGACCATTGCATAAGCGTCTTCCTATATGCAGCACGGGGTTGTAAACTGTCCAGAGACGCGGGGTTCGCTCGAAGGCTGAGGAGTCATTTGATAAATCTTTATTTGACATGAGCAGTGAATGTTGCGCCGTCCTCTGCCAGGCTTCACGATCATCTCCTGGCATCCAGCCCTGCCCTACACCTCTGATGAAACGCTTTGCCCTGACACTGACAAACAAACACAGGCCGATTGAAGTTTGTTATGGTGCTGGAATAAACCTCACTCACTCCTTTCAGATGTGCTGCTGTGGTTAACCTTGTCAAGCTTAGCTGCAGGGGACCTCCGCTGCTTAGATACACTGATGCATTTTCATTCATTTTATTTTTTCACACAAAACTTGAGTGGAATGCAGTTATTTGTTTGAAATGGGGACTTAAATGAATTCATATTTAAGCAGGTGTAACCTTGAAACAGGCAACTTCAAAGAGCAAGCCTGGAGGACTAAACATTCCCGGCCTGCATGCAGACGTGGAGATGTTTATTGCTGCTGCCAGTCTTGGATGTGCACGCACCATGTAAAACCTTGAAGAGCAGATTTATTCTGATGGGCACGTTGATGAATGTATGAAGTAATGAATTGTATGCAAGTGAAGATTGCTTATGTCCACTCTCCTGTAGCTTTGGCCCCCTCTCTGGGAAATGCTGGCGGGCTTGGTTCTCTTAAATTATGCAGCAAAGAAATCACATACAGTATATAAGACGTATTATTTTCCTGTCACTCATCTGAATAGTGACCATTTCTTCTCCTTATCTACTTCAGAGCCGTTCATAAAGCGTCTCCACTCATAATAAGAGCCCGATTGTTCGTCTTTGCAAGCAAGCGACTATCAGTGAACAACTGCCTGCGACTCTGTTTGCATCCTGATGAACAGCGATTATAAACAAAGCGTGGGAAAGAATACACACTGCAATTATGTCACAGAAAAAAAAAAAGTCAAGAAAATTTGGTTGAAATTGAATAAGCCTCAGGTTCTCGTTTCCCTTTTGTCAAGGCTGAATATCCTGACAGTAAACAACTAAATCGAATAAGACTGGAAGGGAGAAACCGGGAGATGGACAGATTGCTAATATGAGTTTTCTCATGTCCTCTAAAGGAAGAAATGTTGCTTGATGTTGAAGAGCAAATAAAGCTAAACTGTGTTTGGAAAATGGCCTGAATGTGACAAAAGACACAAAGAACGATTGAAAGTAAAAATTAAAAGGAGCTTTAAGCTTCAGTGAAAGATGACCTCTGTGTTCCTCTCGTTTCCCTGCTTTTATGCTTCCAGTCACATTTGTGAATGCTACCGATACGCCGAATGAGCTTTTGTCTTCTGCATAATCTCTAAATGGCGTTTAAATGTTTAAATACATTTTTATACGTGCTTAAGGTTGCTCGCTGGCTTCTGTCAATGGGCTATATGCACGGTTCCACTACTTCCTGAACTTCAGACTGCACCTTTGCTTCCTGTCTTTCATTATTGGACAAACTGATGAATCCAGGTGTGTCTGATCTCAATAACTGGCCAAACACTTCCTGTGGAAGTAGTGGAACCGTGCATATAGCCCATTCCATTAAAGAAATGTATGAATTCTGATTGCAACATCTTTGAAACGTAGCTGCCAGTGTTCCGAAGTGATTTTAGTTGTGTTGTTGTCAAGACCGTAGACCGTTGATAGAGAGGGACGAACTTTCCGCGACGTCACCCGCTGGTTTCTGAGGAGCTAAAAGTGAAGCCAGGTGGGCGTGTCCCACCGTCACCATCTTGCCGTGTCACGTGTGTCGTCACTCCCGGAAAATACTAAGGGCATTCAGAAAGCATATCCGTGGGTCTCGGTCCGTTTGGGGACTTGGTTCGGTTGGGGGTGGGGTGGTCTTCCGGAACGAGATCGTGTTCATGTTGCACTATTGACAAACGGGCCAAGAATGAGAATCTCAGGTGGCGCTGCTTTCAGATTCACTGTTGGTGAGGACAAGACGCACGAACAAGCAGGTTCTCACAACTTCTGTTTCCTCCTCAAAGCGATGTTATTTTTGTACGAGGAGCTGGATATGATGTCATCAGATCAGATATCGATTAAAGCTTTTACTTCCTCGTAACTCCACGTCCGACCACGAGCCATCTTTATAAGTACTGCAGTCCCACACGTGTGTTTGTTGTCGTAGCGTTTACCCACGTTGTCCAATGTTTGACCCACAATGCCGACGCAATCTGTAGTCCACTTCCTGTCTTTGGTTCACATGAATCGGACCGAGACCTGCGTTTGCAGGCGGACCGAGTCCGGTTGTTTGTTCCGGATCAGAGTCCGTTTGTGCATTCACACCTGCCCTAAAGGAAGCGGACTTTCCGAGCAAACGAACTCTGATTCCAGTCAGAAAAGCTTTGTGAATGCGTCCTAAAATGGGCAAAGGCTGTAAACATGTTTATTTCTGCTGTGAACATGTTTATTTCTGCCGTAAACATGTTTGTTTCTGTTGTTACATGTTTATTTCTGCCGTAAAAATGTTTATTTCTGCCGTAAACATGTTTGTTTCTGCTGTGAACGTGTTTATTTCTGCCGTAAACATGTTTGTTTCTGCTGTGAACGTGTTTATTTCTGCCGTAAACATGTTTGTTTCTGCTGTGAACGTGTTTATTTCTGCCTTAAACATGTTTGTTTCTGCCATAAACATGTTTGTTTCTGCTGTGAACGTGTTTATTTCTGCCGTAAACGTGTTTATTTCTGCCGTAAACATGTTTATCTCTGTTAAACATGTTTATTTCTGCTGTAAACATGTTTGTTTCTGTGGTAAACATGTTTATTTCTGTTGTAAACTTGTTTATTTCTGCTGTGAACATGTTTATTCCGATGTGAAGTTAGTCTTTTTGACATGGGAGTTTATGGGGATTTGCTCTGTTTTGCTGCCTCTAGCGGATGAAGGTTGAACTACAAATATGGACTTCTTCCGGGTAGACTTATAGTTGGCCACCGTAGGATGCTGCTTGATTGGAAATTAAGAGTTGGACAATATCGTTGTGTTGGATATCAGTAAAAAAAAAAAAAGCTTGTATTGAACATTCTTAGTCTGATGTTTGACCGAACGACTGCAAACGATCGTGATTCTGTAACGACGGGAGAATGAAGATGTGGAAGCCTGGAGAAAAACACCATTTAAACTCAAGAACAGAATAACTTCTCTCGGGCTGGGTATTACTGTTCACATGGTGCTGATTCACAATTAATTATCCCCCGATAAATCCCCCCCGGTGTCACCTTTAAACGAGGCTCCAATGAGAGCAGAATCGGGCTCATTATTCAGTGTAACATGTGTCGCTGAGTTGCTGCTGGCTGTGTACTGGTCCAGTAAGGTGGGAGCTGGATATGGAGAGGATAACCCGAGCGTCTGGCTGACTGTCGTTATCTCAGCATAATTACTCTTTCACTCAGTCTCATCTTTCTGATTTCCAGATTGAAGCTTGAGGATCAGTGTACAGACTGTTCCAGAGCAGAATCAAGCGTCTGTTATCTGTAATAACCGTCTCAGAGACCAAAAGCTCAAATTATGACCAGTTCAGCTGCTGCATGCAGCACAACACGTACGAGTGTGATTAAAACCGAGCCGCCGCGGTTCCAGATCGCCTCCCGCTGCACACTTTCCACGACGACTCTGCCGAGAACCTCGGAGTGACTGAACTAGGTTTTAAATGTCGGCTTATCATAATCAGCTTTCGCACATTTCCAAGCGACTGATTCAACGTCTCTGATCTTCCAGTAAATAATTGGAGGAACGTCCGTCCAGCGCAGTGCAAGTTTTATTTATTTATTTTTCCTTCTTCACAGGGTTTACTGTTTTAAAAGAAATGTTCACAAAAGAAATAATTTTTCACAAAATACACTACTCACAGAAAGTTAAGGATATGTGGCTTTTTGTATGATGTCAGAATGAATCTAAAATCCACTTCAACCTTTCCAGGTGAACTGAATTAAACTTTCTCTAAACTTTTCAAAGCACATGTACATTGTTCAATGGTTAAATATTTATTCTGCATCATTCTGTCTGGCAAAACCGAAAGTTTAATATCCCAAACTTTTTGTGAGTAGTGTATTTTCAAGGCTAGATGAACGGCTCTTTTTACAACACTTTTACCCTTAAATAAGTAAAAATAAATAAAGTTTGGAAATCTTCCGAAGGACAAAACAGCTGATTTCCATGCCGGACGTGAACGTAGCATCGCAGCATGACATCAGTCGCTGCAGCCTGCGTATTTAGTCAGAACAAGCTGTTGATTGAAGCCGATATCGTGATGTGATATTTACATGAGAGAGCGATATTTTTACATATCTTTATATCGCTGTATTAGTTGTGCAAATTCTTTTGCTTTATTTTTCGTAATGACCAGCACCCAATGCTAAAGTGGCTACAAAGGGGTCACCTGGTTATTTAATAGGGGTGGGAAAAATATCGTTACACTGAAATATCGTGATATTTTCATACTATATCTATATTTAAAAACGCGGTATTGATCTATTTTACAAAATTAAATCTCACAAGATATCGTTATGAAATCTCACGAGATTTCACGAAATACCGTTAGATTTTGGAACAAAACAATTAAATCTTGCGGCACTTTGTCAAATCCTCATGAGATTTCATAACAAAACAATGACATCTTCTGCAAGATTTCTGTTAGTAAAATAGATCAAAAGTGCAGGTTTTAAATATATATTCGGTATCGGCATGTGAAAATATTGCAAGATTTGATATTCCCCCCCCCCCCCCCCCCCCCTATTATCTAAATTGTCTGGCAGATAATCCTCCCAAAGAACTTTTACATAGTTGCTGGTTCTTGTGTTTTCTATCTTTAATAACTTTGATCTAACAAACATCTCTAACAGTGTTTCATCAGTTCCATCACTACAGTGCAGCGTTACCTTTATGATAAACATGTTTCAATACTAAAAAACAGCTGTTTGATATGAAATGAAACTTTCAGGCAAATAAGGGTAAAAATTATGGGATATATCGTGATCTAAAATAAATATGTTGTGGTATGATATTTGGTCCGTATCGCCCAGCCCCTTTGGGAGTGCTTTTCCGTTCTGCGTTTCCCATTGGCCGTCCATCGCTGGCTTGTCAGGAGCTGGTGAACGAGTGAAACGTATGAGGGCGGTCCTGAGTGGACGGTTGGGGTCTGCAGAACGATGCACCCATGTGGCCCCTCAGATAATAACTTTTCCACATACGACTTTGCTCTTCGGGTCCGTTTTATCATCCCCACAGCTCTTGGAGTCTTGTGATCATTTGTCCGGCTCTGATATTCCTGATCCGTCCCTGCACCCACATCTTTCATGCCTTTCTCTCTGGTAGCAGCAGCCCCTTCTGTTCTGTGGCTGGGCGCTTCCAGGACCTCTGTGGGCCGCTACGTGACCTCCTTATTCATCTCCAGTTGTCTTGTGGTTTAGCTGAAGATCTACGGTGTTGTCCTCCACGTCTGACACTTCCTTCACCGATACATCTTCACTGTAGGCTGCTCCTGGTTATCTCACTCCTCGCACATGTCAGGATCAAAGACCCCATCAGACGCCTCACGCAGAGTCAATCATCCAGAGAAGTCGTTTGCCAGGAGAGAATGTCATTGTAGGTGTGTGAGTGTGTTTCTGGGATCAAAACCCGACCTGTTTGCACAACGGACTTATTTCCCAACAAACATGACAGTAATTAATCTAGAGATGCGTTTATCTGGTTGTACATAGTTTGACTGTGAAGGTCAGAACCTAAAATAACCCTAACATATCTGAAACATCAAATTATCAGTTAACCAGTAAATCATCAGTTTAACTGAATGAATTTTTAAGTCTAAGCGTTGAAAATATAAAGCTGAAAAGTTAACTTTATGGAGCCAAAGCAGAATGAAACATGGCAGTTAGAGTTAATAGATTTATTTAAGGGATAACTTTCTTTTTTTCAACCTGGACCTCCTTTTAGGAGTTCAGAAACGTGCATTTACTCACCGGTAAAGTTTCTTCATCACTTTGAGTCCTTCAGAAGATATTACGTTGAGTCGCCCTTCGATGAAGGAGACGAGGCAGCTACTATAGAAGGCATTATCTGCAGCAAAACTCCTGATTTCATCAATGCTTTCATAAGAATGAACGAACGAGTGCTGTGGTCCCGTGAGTCCAGATTCATCTTTCCGTTAGTTATCCAGGGTTCTACACACTTTCGGGGCCGCATGTTCACGATGCACACTTCCGTAGTACAGCTGAGAAGATCAGCTGCTACCCGAACAACAACAAAAACACAATTAGAGAAACTCTGAACTCACAGGACAATAGTACTCATTTATTCCATTCAATCTGCTTCAAGTATTTGTGAAATGAGAGAGAATTTTACTGTAAAATAATGTCTTACAGAGAGACAGCCTCATCTCTGCCATCATACTGGATGAACACCGAAGGGCGACTCAACATAATATCTTTCAGAGGAGTCAAAGTGATGCAGAAATGTTACTAATGAGTAAATACACATATACAGGTACTCCCCCCAAAATCTGAATATGGCAGAAGAAGTTCATATATTTCTATTATTCAACTTAAAAGGTACAAGTTACATATTGTATAGATAAATAATATGCAAATCAATATATTTCAAGCTTTTATTTGTTTGGATGTTGCTGATTAGAAGTTGCAGCTTTAGAAAACCTCAAATTATAAAACTCTAAAAATTTTGAATATTGAATGAAATCAATTAAAGGATTTTAAATACAAAAATATGCGTCCTCCAGAAGTAAAATCTTGCATGTGTACTTAGTTCTTGGTTTGGCCCTTTTGCATGAATGACTCCTTAACCTGGCGTGGCACGGATGCTAGCAGCTTTAACCCGGGCGTGGCATGGATGCTAGCAGCTTTAACCCGGGGTGGCATGAATGCTAGCAGCTTTAGCCCGGCGTGGCATGGATGCTAGCAGCTTTAACCCGGCGTGGCA
>JALJCO010010455.1:0-236308 GCA_023101725.1 Atherinomorus stipes | reverse complement strand
ACGGGCACAAAGACTTAATGGAGGAGCATGAACTCATCAGTGCACACACACATTTGTACCATCTGCATCAACTGTCTTTCTGTGTCATTCATTTCTGTGCACCCACACACAGAAACATGTCTTTCAGTCATTTAAGGTCCCAGCTGCCCTGATCAGATTTCAGACTCAGCCGAGTGTGATGATGCAGACGAGCTGCAGCACAGCCGAACACCGAGCTCACAGGGTTGTTTTTTCATCATGAGTGTGTGTGTGTGTGTGTGGTTCTGAAAGATGCTCACATGCTGCAGAAAGTGTCTCCCACCTGGGACGAGAAGCTTCAGCATCTAAACAGAGCATGGGGGGTCAAAGCTCTCCGCTGTTCTCCGGCTCTCGCCAACTGCTCGTCCGCGAGGCTTTCTGGAAGATGTCAGATTAGAAAACAGCTGAGAGCAAATGTGATGAGATGAGTGCGTGAAAGAGGAAGAGCGATCACGATGCTGAAGGCTTTTAGGCGACTCATTTATTTACAATATTTTCATATATTTTGACCCTGTTTTCACGAACTAGTTCCACTGGCCCTGATTTTACGTATCACTTCATGTAACTTATAAATGTGTCAAATATTTATCTATAATCAAAAGTTTGCATGACTTCTTCAATGGTTTACTTTAAAAAAAGAATTAAATTGAACATATATCATCCAAACACCTGGTTTATTTTAATTAGAATTACATTTTTTGACTTTTTGAATGAGACATTTCTGAAAATTGTACACCAGTTAATTAAATCCATACAAAATAAACAGCTTATTTAATAATAAAAACATTACGTCTGCTGTGGCTGATGATGAGCTCCAGCTTTAACGTCAGCCTTCCTCTTTTAGACATATTGATTTTATGTCGTTTTTGTCTTCCCTGCCTCTCTGTGATGGCAGTCTTGTCCATTAAACTGTCCACAGGGACGACTGGACACATGTCGCTCATGTTGTTGTGGGAAGCTGTTAGAATAAATGTCCATCAGCTCCCAGACAGACACAGAGATGCTGGTAGACGTCACTGTTACCTTCAGCAGCTGGTAGTTTCAGACAGTTTCACAAAAGACAGCAGCACACTCACTAATATGTTGAGTGACTTTTCAACATGAATAAGATTTTGAACATCAACTTCTTTTCTTTTTTCTTTTTTATTTAAATCTCTAAACTTTTAATTTATTCCTGACAGAAAAGCCATGTTTCACATGTGACTCCATGTTCTTTTGCATATTAAAGACATCCCGCTCAAAAGCCTGGGATCACTTTCCCATTTGGTTTAGTGGGAAGGTGATCCCAAACTTTTCAGCGCGAGTGTACAGTATGTGGAACACGTTTGAAATGTGTGGTTTACACAAGGAAACATGGCTTTGGAACATTGTCATGATAACAGCATGAAAACCATGTAAATTCACACATGAAACCCATGAAATGATATACAAAGCTTTCCTTAGTGATTCTAAGGGTTTTTACATGGAAATTTACATGGTTTTCACATGTGATTCTACAGTTTTCACATCTGACGTTACATGGATTTCACATTTGATTTGGGTTCACATGTGATTCTATAGCTTTCACATTGAACATGACATTGGTTTCACGTGATTGGGTTTCATATGTGATTGGATTCACATGTGAAAGGGTTTCACATGTGATTCTATAGCTTTCACATTGGACATGCTATGGGTCATGTTGGGTTTCACATGTTTTGGGTTCACATGATTCTATAGCTTTTACATCAGACGTTGCATGGGCTTCATATGTGATTGGGTTCACGTGTGATTCTACCGTTTTCACATCTGATGTTACATGGATTTCACATTTGATTTGGGTTCACATGTGATTCTATAGCTTTCACATTGAACATGACATTGGTTTCACGTGATTGGGTTTCATATGTGATTGGATTCACATGTGAGTTTTTGTTCTATTGCTTTCACATTGAATGTGTGACATGGGTTTCACATGTGATTCTACCGTTATCACATCTGATGTTACATGGATTTCACATTTGATTTGGGTTCACATGTGATTCTATAGCTTTCACATTGAACATGACATTGGTTTCACGTGATTGGGTTTCATATGTGATTGGATTCACATGTGAAAGGGTTTCACATGTGATTCTATAGCTTTCACATTGGATGCTATATGGGTTTCACATGTATTTGGGTTCACATGTGATTCTATAGCTTTTACATCAGACGTTGCATGGGCTTCATATGTGACTGGGTTCACGTGTGATTCTACCGTTTTCACATCTGATGTTACATGGATTTCACATTTGATTTGGGTTCACATGTGATTCTATAGCTTTCACATTGAACATGACATTGGTTTCACGTGATTGGGTTTCATATGTGATTGGATTCACATGTGAAGGTTCTACCGTTTTCACATCTGATGTTACATGGATTTCACATTTGATTTGGGTTCACATGTGATTCTATAGCTTTCACATTGAACATGACATTGGTTTCACGTGATTGGGTTTCATATGTGATTGGATTCACATGTGAAAGGGTTTCACATGTGATTCAATAGCTTTCACATCAGACGTTGCATGGGTTTCACATGTGATTATTGTCCATTGTGTGACATGGTTTCACATGTGATTCTATTGCTTTCACATTGAATGTGTGACATGGGTTTCACATGTGATTCTACCGTTTTCACATCTGAGGTTACATGGATTTCAGATTTGATTTGGGTTCACATGTGATTCTGTAGCTTTCACATTGGACGCTATATGGGTTTCACATTTTGGGTTTCACATTGCAATTTACTTGCATTTTTCACACATGATAATATGAGTTTTATAAGGGCTTCATGTATGATTGTAGGTTTCATTTACACCGGTTTCACGTGTGAATATATGACTTTTACTTGGTTTTCATGTGACTATATATGGTTTCACATGTTACAGCCATGAAAATGTTCCAAGACCATGTTTCAAACACAAAATCTCCTAAAAAAAAAAAAAAAAAAAAAAAAGCACAAATCTCCATATGAAAAAATAAGATCATTAAAGGAAAACCGTAACTGTCACTGTGTCTCATTTTGCTTTTTTAATGTTTTAACCAAAAATCTTGATACAGAAAGAAAAAGTGCCACACATCACATCATACAAAACAAGTCCAGACAGAAGAGCCACATTTAAAGCTCTGAAAGCTAAAACACCGCAGAGGCTGTTGGTCTGGAGACGACTTAATTCATCTGCATGGCCAGAAACCTGTTACTGCAGCTATTCTTTGATCAGTTTCCCTTTTACTTTTCTCAATTCTGCACAACTTCAAAAGCAGTAAGCAAAACAACAGATATATTCTTTTCACGGTTTCTCCTTTTGTTGTATGATTGGTGTTTATTTTCCAAAGCTTCTTTTCTATGCCAAACGAAGACTCTTCAAAGAGCTCCTCTCTGTTTGATTTGAGGTGTTTTTGAGGTGTGAAAGCGTAGCAGGGAACCAGTTTTAAACTGGATCTTTAGGCTCTTTGTTACCAGCAGCTTGTCACAAAAACGCATTATTTGTTCCTATTTCTTTAGTTTCATCTCTGAAAACCAGCAAAGATCAAAAAGTGACAGGAAACATGATTCCAGCAGCAACACGGTGATTAAAGAGCTGGTAGCTGGAAACTTAGCATGACTCAGCACGGAGCAGAAACTGGACACATGGAGGACACAAGAAGAAGAATCAGGAATACAAAACTTTCAGACCTAAACCAGAACCTGAGAGATGCATCTGGACCTTCATCTGATCCCTCTACTGCTGGACGAAGCCTCATCAGAATTGGTATCCATGGAAACATGGCCGTCAAGAAGAGAAAAGGCTGATGTATGTCACATGACCCAAGAACTGGACCGGAGTTCAATGGAAACGGGTCCGATGGAGGGATGGATCCTCCCCAGAACCCAGACTTCAGCATTATTGAAGTGTGGGATCATCTGGACAGAGGGTGGACCAAAAGGTAGAAACAGTCCTTCCAGTTTCCTGCAGAACTGGTCCTGAAGATTCCTGAAAGAAGTAACTGAAATATAGACTTTCAAGCTCCCTTGAAGTGGACAGACTCAGATTTTGCCTCATACACTGTATTCTTATTCATTTTTGCACAAATCCACTGCAAAATTTGGTGGCCTTTATACAAGCTTTAAAAAAATAACACTTAAATTGAGAAGAATCAGACTCTAATTAAGCGAAATGATCTGTCCATGCAGTAAGATAATTACACTTGGTAAGATTTCTTGAAATAAAAAAATATATGGAGACACTAGACAGGGAGAAATATCTTTAAACCAGTTGTAAATCCCTCATTTAGTGAAAACTCCCTCAAAACTAGTCTGGTGATGCTTCTTTTGAGTGTTGCTCTCTCTCATTTTAATGTAAAAAAAAATCTTAAAATCTTTTTTTTTTTCTTTGAAATTAGTTAAAAAGCATTTGTGAAGGAGCAGCACATCACCCACCAACCTCCAAACCCGCGTGCACCTGAATGAAGTTTGGTGAAGGCTTTTTTTTTTTACCAAGGGTCCGATTGGTTTGGATGACCTGGGGCTTGAACTCATGATGTTCTGAGTACGAGACAACCTGCTCCCCACCCAGCCGCTGTTTCAGACTGGTAGATGTTCACCTCTGTGCTCGCAGTTCTGGAAATCCTGGTTGGTTGGTTCTTGTTTTAAGATCTTTTTCTCTCAAAATGACAAAGCAACAACACAAAGATGAAGCATGAGCAGACTAGTTTGAAGTGTTTATCACTTAATAAGGAACTTGAATTGAGTTTTCACAGCTTGTTTTAAGCAAGTTTCCACTTGTCTAACATCTAGATATTTTTTATTACAAGAAACTTGTGTGTATGAACGAATACAGGAGGTCTTAAAACAAGTTTTTACAGTTAAAATTGGGAGTGAAAGACACAAAGTGATCTGAAACAGTGTCTTAGTGAGATAATTTACCTTAATATGCAAACAAAATATCCAATTTTCAGATTCACTTACCAAGTAAGAAATAAAACATGTACTCTCAAAACTAGATTAATAATATTACACATTCTGGTCTTGTCATGTATATTACTCCCAAATTGAGACAGTAAAGACAGTAGTTAAGTTTTGCTAAATACAAGAATCTAAGACTTGGTTAGATAGGTGCAGTGGGAAAAAAAATCACTGCACCTATTTTCTTTCCTGGAAAAAAAGGAAGGTGTGGTTCAAAAGTTTTGCACAGTTCTGCAGGTTTAAATTGTGTTTAATTCTGACTGAAAGCAGATGAGGATTAAAACCCTGAAAAAGGACTAAGCTTAAACCCCTAAACGGAAGAGCAGACTTGTCAGGGAACATATGAGCACTGCTGGTAACTGGTAACAACCAGCAGTTACTGGATCCAGTCGGGTTCGCTGCAGCTGCAGTGGCGTCCTGCAGCCACCAGGTGTCACTGCAGCGCGGAGTCGGGCATGTTTCAGCCTGCAGGAAAGACTTTCTTACTTCATTTTTATCAACTTTTTTCCCAATTATTTGTATAATTTCTGTGTCTTTGTCAGTATAACATCCTTTTTGGGATTCTGTTGTTGCTCTGTGGTAATTTTTCAGCAGTTTCAGGTTGTTTTATGTTTTTTTTTTTTTTAGTCTTTATTAATTATTTCTGCTCTGAAATTTTGGTGTTTTTTGGGCATAATTTCATATTTATCTTTTTGCATCTTTGCAGTCTTGGAATAATGTGTGGTTGCTTTTGCTCTGTTTTCTGTTTTTGCTTCTGTGGTCATTTTGAAGATTTTTTTCACATTTTTGTGACAATTTCTCATAAATATTAGTTTTTTACTTGCTTATGGTCATTTTTAGTCTCATATCTTTTCATGTTTTTTCTGCCGTTTTGTATCATTTTGTTGATCTTCCTTTGTGCCTTCCAGGCTCGTTCAGCGATCCCTCTCTGACCGTGTCTTACCCTGAAACACACTGTGAACAACATGCAGTTTAGTTCAGGTTTGACGGCTCAGCCTCTCAGATGCAGGCTGGAGCTGTAAAAGTGACTTTTACCTGTCAGAGTTCGATACATAAAGCCTAAAACCAGTCAGAAACAGCAGGCGCTGATCTGGGTTCCTGGTGCTGGGAGTGTGTTTGAACCGGACCAGCAAGCCGTGCAGCGTTCAATAGATCAGAGTGAATGAACGCTCATATTAACCCCCCCGCCTTTACACTTTTATTTCTTCCAAAGACTTCATGTCACGGTCTCCTGGAACCGAACTTAACCTGGTCACATATGAAACTGCCTCCCTGTCTTCGTCTCTCTCTCCTACCTCTGCCTTAGTTTTGTTTTTCACCGTATTGATTCTTTAATGTTTCATTGATGGAGTGCTTGACGTTGGCAGACATTTTCACCGACTCCTGACGGTGTGCTGCTGCTTCTCTCCGCTTGCTCCGGGGTGCTTTTCTCTTGCATTTTACTCTGCAGAGATTTTTAACTCAGAAAGTCGGATAAATGGCTCGCAGAGGCGACAAGAGGGACGATGCCTGCATTCAAAACCACCTCATGCTCAACAGAGACCACCTACAGACTGCAAACAACGTTCTTTTCAGGCTTCTTATGATCGAGAAAATAACTGTCTGATGAAACAAAACTGTTTGACGTGTAGTTTGATTAAAAAACCGCCTGCACAGCGTTTTCCTGGTGCATAAAAGATGGTTCTGGGTTCAGTGAGGTCTAATTTTCCTTTATATTTCCGGACAAATGTGACGTTAACAGTGAATATTTTCACAAGCTAACATCAATAAAAGCTGATGGAAGTCTAAACCTGATCTGGGAAACAGTGAGCCTGCACAAAATCAGCATCAATAACAGCCTGAGACCGAAACCAGCTGATGTTGGCATGTCTGTGGTCAAAGAAGCAGTTTCCAAGTTCATTTTCCAAATTCATGCAGAATAGACTGAAGAGGAGCGAAGGGAGCAGAAATTTTAGATGTTAGAGGAGGAGGTCCAAACTCTGAGTATGAAGTCAGTTTAATCGCAGTTCAGAGGAAGAAGCCGAAGTGGTTACTTAGATTTCTTCTTTCTCCCTTTGAAAATGATCTAATTAATCTGTTTTCATTTGCTTGCTCCTGTATACACCAGGGTTATTCAGTTTAGTCCTACGAGGACCGTAAACCAGCAGGTTTTCCATCTCTCCCTACTCTAACAAACCTGACTCAAATGAAATAGATCCAATAGCCAATCAAGCTCTGCACAATGACTCATTAACTTGTGTTGGAGCACATAGACATGGAAAACCTGCTGGATTGCGGCCCTCGTAGGACTAAAAAGAGTAACCTGATATAGACAATATACATAAATACTCACCGTCTACCTTATCAGCTCCACCTTCTACTGCCAGGTTGGACCCTTTTTCCCTCCAGAACTGCTGCATTCTTGGCATAATAAGCAAATTTCCCACTGAAATTCTCTTTATAATGGGCATTAGGCTCTTTTACCACTGGCAAAAACAGGTCTGATCCCCCGCTAACAAGCGGTGGCCCCGGTCCTCTCTGCTGCATGTCAGGTTCGTGTTGGGCTATCACGCTGGGTTCCCTTTAATGATGTCATCCATGCATCAAAAATCAGGAAAGTAAACAATGGAGAGTGAGTCAGGCCATTGTCAATGTGCTTTCTTGTTTTGGCCCTTCGTTCGTCCTTAAAGTTGCTGAAAATTTGCGGGTTATTTTCTAGCGCACTGAAAGTAACCCAAGCGCAGATGGAACATAGGCGACGTGAATTTGTGGCCAAAGCAGAGTTGTGTTGCTTTGTAAGAGACACAGTTGCCCCAAAATTTTTTCCCTCCTTTTATTCCGCTGTTTTTTCTCTTTCCTCTATATTTTTCTTTTATTCATTTATTTCCTTTTTTCTTTTTTTTTTTTTTTTTTTTTCCTTTTTTTTTTTGTTTTGAAAAAAAAATTTCTTCCCCCTCCTTTAGTTTTTTTCCCCTCTTTATCTTTATAAAAAAAAAAAAAAAAAAAAAAAAAAAACTACTTTTTTATTTTTTTTGGCGTTTATTAGAAATGTCCGAGGTTTGTGGTTTATTTTTCCTTTTTTTTTCTCTCCTCCTTTGGGGGCGTGTTTTACTGTTGCGCCATGACATGACGTAGACATGTACCGCCCAACGTTACAACGTAAATCTGCAGATTAACTGGTGTTCCCACTGCCTGCCGATTGAAGCCAAGTCGTTTGACGTGGGTCGGTGAGTCTTTCCCACTGGGACTAAAGGCCGATTGTTTGTAGGTTTAAATGGGTTTTTGGTCAGTGGCAAAGGGGTTATTGATCCAACCAAGTGTTGGAAACATTCCTCCAACATTTGCTCCGTATTGACATGATTCTATCAGACAGTTGCTGCATCCGTAATGAGAACCTCCCGTTCCACCACAGTCCGAAGCTGCTCCGTGGACTGAGATCTGGTGACTGTGGAGAACATTGGAGTCCAGTGAACTCGTCATGTTCCAGAAAGCAGGTGGAGATGATGTGATCTTTGTGACATCATCATCCTGCTGGAAGCAGCATCAGAAGATGCTCCACTGTGGTCATAAAGGGATGGACATGGTCAGCAACAATACTCAGGTAGGCTGTGGTGGTTAAACCACCACGTTGGTACTAAGGGGCCCAAAGTGGGCCAAAAAAAATCTCTCCCACACCATCACACCAGCAGCAGCCTGAAGCCTTGATCCAAGGCAGGATGGATCCATGTTCATGATGTTTCTAGCAGATTCTGAGCCCAGCATCTGAATGTGGACCTGAAACAGAGACTCATCAGACCAGCAACGTTTCTCCATCTTCTATTGTCCAGTTCTGTTGAGTCTGTGTGAATTGTAGCCTCAGTTTCCTGTTCTTAGCTGACAGGAGCGGCACCCGGTGTGGTCTTCTGCTGCTGTAGCCCATCTGCTTCCAGGTTGGACGTGTTGTGTGTTCAGAGATGCTCTTCTGCATAATTCTGTTAGAACCAGTGCTGATCTGACTTCCTGTTGTATTTCTATCATCTCCAACAAGTCTGTCCATTCTCCTCTGACACCAATCAGACATTCTGGTCCAGCCCAGCTGGCATTTGACCAACTTTAAACCTTTTAATGAGGTTGAAATAACGTCAGATGATGTGTGAACGTGAGTTCAATGTCAAAACAACGTTGAACGGCTAATGGTTGAAATGATTTTTAGCTGAATGTCTAATCATAATCATTTTTACAACCATATCTTAGGGTGCATATCTAAGCTTTTTTGATTGGAATCAGAGTCCGTTTGCTGGGAAAGTCTGTTTGGGGGAGTTGTGAATGCGCAAACTGACTCTGATCCAGAACGAACAAGCGGACTCGGTCCGCCTACAAACGCGGGTTTCGGGCCGATTCAAGTGGACCAAATACAGAAGTGGACTACAGAATTGCTGCTTCCTGCATTTGGTTTAGCATGGCATTGTGGGTAAAATGTTGGGCATTGTGGGTAAATACTACAACAAACACGTGTGGGACTGCAGTACTTGTAAAGATGGCTCGTGGTCAGACGTGGAGTTACGAGGAAGTAAAAGCTTTCGAGGATATCTGGTCTGAAAGCATATCCAGCTCCTCGTAGCTACGCACAACAATAGCTGCGTTTACATGGACCCAAAAAGACCGATTGCTTTCGGTTTAAAAGCTCTTTCCGAATGAAAAGCGCCAAACTGAATGAATTTTCTTTCGGTTTCACGGGGGTAGAATATTCCTTTCCCCAAACCGAACGGGGTATCATGTAAACGCTGAATCGGAAAGTTGTGAGGTGGCGCTCTTACAGCGCATGCTTCGACGAGACGTCAACGTGAAACAAGTGACGTTTCCTCACTTTGACAGATGGCTGTGAACAACGTTATTCCTTGGACAGCAACAAAAAGTTTGTTTTTAATTCAAATTCTGTCTCTACGCCTTTTTCTCTTCGTGCAGCAGGTGCGCCTGACCACAACAACCGTGATGATCAGTTTGTAGACCTTCGTCTTTAATAAATAACGGGATTTACATTATTCTGCGCATGTCAGACAGGATTATTCTGAATAAATGTTGGCGCATGTACACGCCAGATCCGAATGAATTTGTCCCCATGTAAACAGATGCCCTAAAATCCTCAATCAGAATGATTTCAACCCGAAAGGGAAAAAAGTCTCCATGTAAACGTGCCCAATGTTTTGTGGAGGAAACCGAAGTTGTGAGAACCTTCTTGTTCGTTGTCCGTCTTGTCCTCGCCTACGGTGAATCTGAATGCAGCGCCACCTCTGGAGAGATCGGGAACATTATTCATATGGTTTGACTCATTTGGCTACGGTGCAACGTGAACGTTGTCTCTGTTCGGAAGACCACCCCCTCCCCCAGTCGAACCGAGTCCCCAAATGGACAGAGTCGTCTGGACCGTGCTTTCTGAGTGTGCCTTTAAAAAAAGCTAAAATATCAAATTTATAAAATAACATCATTCCAACGTCCAAACACTGTTGACGAACTGGTGCATCTATGTTGTATTGACCTCATTTCTCTGCACATGTAAAATGAGTTTATAGACACGTCTTCTCAGTGATTTCTGCGTTTTTAACGACCACTGAATGAACCATCTCTGCAGTTTTGCTTTAGCGTAACGAACCAACGTTATCGCTGGATCTTATCTGGATAAATCCACCAAACAGCATCTTTCTCTAAAGTTAAATCTTCATTCTAAGATCCTGTTTAACCTGAAGGAGAAAATCAGAAGCTTTTTAAACTTAAGCAGTGAGAAATATTCTCAATATTTCATCAACAAACACTAAATGATGGTGTTAAATTCCCATATATGTACAAGTAAACTGATTAATGTGTAAACGCAAACAGCTTTTTAATCACACGCTGCAGCTGCTGATCATTTCCACCTCTCGCTCCGAGGCTCTGGAAGCACAAACCTCTTCATCTTTTTTTATGGCAATTTTTTGCATCACTGGGCAGAAATCTTGTATTTATTGATGAAAACAGAAAATGGATGGAGAGTCGTGGAAAATCAAATGTTCAAATAAACAGTGAAAGATTTTAAAGGCGGAGTGTTCAGTCACTGGATTTATCCTGCTGACAGCCACATTGATCCCTGATCTGCCTCTAAAAGTCATTAAAATACAGTAAAAGGCTTTGCTGCAAAGCTTCGGTTGTTATGAACAAAAATATAAATGTCCTGTTGACTAATTGCAACCACAAAACTACCACAAAACATCGTTAACTTCTATCTGCCTCGTAAGTCGAACACTGAAATAACCTTAAAACAAGCTAAAATAAGAAAAACACAATGATTAAAGATCAAATATGAAGAGGAAAGATCACAGGGAGATGTAAAAACAAAAGAAACAAAAGATCACAAGAAGAAATTAACCATTAAGACAGTAAATTAAATAAAGTTTAAAATGACTTCAGAGACTAAAAAATACCTTTTCTGTTTCTTGAAGGTCTTTCCCGATCTGATGCCACTATCAGATATCAGGCTGATATTGGTCAAAGAACATAGATCGGGTGGGACTGGACTGCGTCATAATTTGCATATCCAGGTGCAGCGATGCATGAAATTCGTCCCAGCTTTTTTATGCACATATTTTTCTGACTGAGTTTTCATTTATTTGTAATTGTTTTATACTGTATATTATTGTTGTAAGTTAAAAAGTCAAGATGTCCGATATAATCAGCTGATATTGGTATTAAAATGTGATTGGTGTTGACTGACCCACTTTCCCTGACAGGACACAGAATTATTTTAACATTTCTAACCAGTGTTTGGTCAATTCCATCACTGAAGTGGAGCCATAGATTTAAACTAAACATGTTTCAATAATGAAAAAAAAACAGCTGTTTGATGTGAAATGAAACATTCAAACAAATTAAAACTACCCGTATGTACCATTTATTGTCATCTAAAACTAATACAGTGCCTTGCGAAAGTATTCAGCTCCCTTGAACCTTTCAACCTTTCGCCACATTTCAGGCTTCAAACATAAAGATATAGAATTTCAATTTTTTTGTCAAGAATCAACAACAAGTGGGACACAATCGTGAAGTGGAACGAAATTTATTGGATAATTTAAACTTAAAAAAAAAAAAAAAAACTGAAAAGTGGGGCGTGCGATATTATTTGGCCCCTTTACTTTCAGTGCAAGCAATCATATTGAAATGGAAGGAGTATCAGACCACTGCAAATCTACCAAGACCCGGCCGTCCCTCCAAACTTTCATCTCAAACAAGGAGAAGACTGATCAGAGATGCAGCCAAGAGGCCCATGATCACTCTGGATGAACTGCAGAGATCTACAGCTGAGGTGGGAGAGTCTGTCCATAGGACAACAATCAGTCGTACACTTCACAAATCTGGCCTTTATGGAAGAGTGGCAAGAAGAAAGCCATTTCTCAAAGATATCCATAAAAAGTCTCGTTTAAAGTTTGCCACAAGCCACCTGGGAGACACACCAAACATGTGGAAGAAGGTGCTCTGGTCAGATGAAACCAAAATCAAACTTTTTGGCCACAATGCAAAACGATATGTTTGGCGTAAAAGCAACACAGCTCATCACCCTGAACACACCATCCCCACTGCCAAACATGGTGGTGGCAGCATCATGGTTTGGGCCTGCTTTTCTTCAGCAGGGACAGGGAAGATGGTTAAAATTGATGGGAAGATGGATGGAGCCAAATACAGGACCATTCTGGAAGAAAACCTGTTGGAGTCTGCAAAAGACCTGAGACTGGGACGGAGATTCGTCTTCCAACAGGACAATGATCCAAAACATGAAGCCAAATCTACAATGGAATGGTTCACAAATAAACGTATCCAGGTGTTAGAATGGCCAAGTCAAAGTCCAGACCTGAATCCAATCGAGAATCTGTGGAAAGAGCTGAAGACTGCTGTTCCAAACGCTCTCCATCCAACCTCACTGAGCTCGAGCTGTTTTGCAAGGAAGAATGGGCAAGAATTTCAGTCTCTCCATGTGCAAAACTGATAGAGACATACCCCAAGCGAGGAGTTTTCAAAGCCTGGGTAACTGTTGGTGTGAGACTTAAAGGAATAGTTCACCCACAGAATGATGTAACTTTATTTTCCACTTCCCCTCATGGTGAGCAAGACTCTGCAGCACTTTTTTAATATCTCAAATGCAGCCGGAGATCAGGAAGGCTTCTTGTTTTATCCCAACTTTCATATAATGGAGTTCGCCGGGACTCGAGCCAAGAAGGTCCATAAAAACTTGTCAACATTCCTCCATACTGCTCGTCCAATGTAATCCAAGTGTCCTGAGTGGGTAGCATCCAGAATTTACTCGAAACTACGTCATTTAGTATATTTTTAGAGCCTAAACAGTACTACATCGCATCTCCTGCAAGCACGCCGATGCGCGTTCATGAAACTACGGAAGCCGCGGCAGACGAGATCACGCGTTCCCTTTCTCTTTCTTTCTTTGTTGTAAATCAATATCAACCCCTCTTGGACCCTCTTGTGTTTGTCCCTGTTTGTCTGCAGCTCTGTCGCTCTTAGCTCAGTGTAAACGGCGACTTTCTTCTTCTACGCTTGTATTATCAGCAGAGTGGGCTCTGAACGCCAGAAGCTCCCGAAGTTTCGTGAACGCGCATATGCGCGCTTTCCGAAAGTAAGATGTAGGACTGTTTAGGGTCTAAAAATATACTAAATGCCATCATTTCGAGTACATTCTGGACGCTACCCACTCAGGACACTTGGATTACATTGGACGAGCAGTATGGAGGAATGTTGGAGAGTTTTTGTGGACTTTTATGGACCTTTTTGGCTCGGGCCCCGGCGAACTCCATTATATGAAAGTCCGGGGGAAACGAGAAGCCTTCCTGATCACCGGCTGCATTTGAGATATTAAAAAAGTGCTCCAGAGTCTTTCTCACCATGAGGGGAAGTGGAAAATAAAGTTACATCGTTCTGTGGGTGGAATATAACTTAAAACCACATAAACACACAAATCCACCAATAACAGAGACAAGAAGAGACGACAGACACAGAAATGACAATTAAGTGTCAAAATAAAAGATTAAAATAACTGAAAGAAAATTTTAAACTACCAGGAAGAGATATGAAATGATCGTGAGGGGAAACAGAGTGAGGATGATCGTGTGTTTAGTCTGTGTACATCTATAGGAGCACGTATGGGATCTGAAAGGTACCCACAGGCATACATGTAGGCCGATGGGGGCTCAGTCTGGAGCAGATCCAGGACCTTCTCCACTCTGGGCTCTGCAGGGTGCGTTCGCTGCTCTAATCCATCGGTTCCACTGACTTTCTGCGAGCGCTGCAAACACTGCAGCTCAACCTTCCTTCGTTAGCTCATTGGCCTCATTTCTCTGAGCTGAGAAGGGATTTTACGCCAAAACGTTACTTAACAGTTCGTACCTGTTCAGTAGGACGGCTAATGCTGCAGGCTGCTCAGATACGAACGACCCACACATGCATCAGAGGAAAAAAGGTGCCACAAACTGTGTAAGGTCACCTCTTAAAAAGAGATGAAATAACAAACTAAACTGACCTCAAATGCTCAAAATTACCCACAACAGCAGTCACAGCATAAAAAGCGGAAACAACGAAAGCAAACGGCATTAAAATAAAGATGAGATGAACATGAGAGGAATGTAAATGTCGTGTTTCAGGTGTAACGTAAAGGCTCGGAGGTCTTCAGCCGTAATTTGTTCACTTTGCTTTTGCCTCAACGATTATCCATCTCCCCCCATCCACTCATCCATCACTCTCTCCCTCCTCCTTCATTCCGGTCTTTCTGTTCCCATCCCTTCATCCCTCTATCTTCGTCTCTGCAGCCTCATCTCTTCCTGCTCTCTCATGGCCTCTCTCCTCATAACTTTAATGTCATGATCTTTAGCAGTCAATGATTTTCAATAGCGAAAGGTGGCCTGACCTTTCCGTCAAAGCCTTCTTTCTGAATCCTCCCAACACGAGGAGGCAGGTTGTTGTGAGACTCGCCTCCTGGCTTCGGTCTCTGGTGGTGCCTGGATGTGAGCTGTTTACAGAATGAAAGGGAAAGTAGCTGATTTCATCAAGTCAACTATGAAGGTGGAAATACTGGGAGAAAGTTAAAGCTACCGATCGATATCTGTATTCAGTTTGAAGGTGAGGTTAAAGTTTTGTACCAGAAGCTGCTGGCGGCTAAAATGACTCTCATGGTTCAAACTATTTCCCTCCAAACGATGCAAAGGCCGTCCGTCAGACGCTGGTAGAAATACTCTCCAAGCTAACACTTAGCTGAGGACGTTTATTCCTGTGGTTTCCCACAATCAAGATGCTAATCCTTAGCTTCCCCATGCTAATGTTTAATTTTGGGTATTTAATAGTGTGGTTTCCCAGAATCAATATGCTAATTGTTAGCTTCTCCATGCTAATGTTCAGTTTTGGGTATTTAATACTGTGGTTTCTCAGAATCAAAATGCTAGTTTTTAGCTTCTCCATGCTAATGTTCAGTTTGGGGTATTTAATACTGTGGGTTCCCAGAATCAATATGCTGATCGATAACTTCTCCATGCTAATGTTCAGTTTTGGGTATTTAATGCTGTGGTTTCTCAGAATCAAAATGCTAGTTTTTTAGCTTCTCCATGCTAATGCTCAGTTTTGGGTATTTAATACTGTGGTTTCCCAGAATCAATATGCTGATCGTTAGCTTCTCCATGCTAACATTCAGTTTTGGGTATTTAATGCTGTGGTTTCCCAGAATCAATATGCTAGTCGCTAGCTTCCCTTGCTAATGTTTAGTTATGGGTATTTTGATGCGTTCCAGTTGTCTCAAGATTCTGAGCAGACGCGAGTTAGTGACGTCATTACCAGTGGCACCAACTCGGGGAATAGAAATCTCCAAAACAGACTAGCAACAGACTAGAGCTAGAATAGCTAAAAATTAACCAATTTCTAGCTAGGAAAATAACAGACATTATAACAATGTTACCATGACAACAACAACCAATTTCAGTGTGTGTTTAATAAACATATATTCACACACATTCACGCTACGTTTTAGAGAAAAAAAGACGCCGTGAGACAGCAAAATTCAACAATAACAATTCGGTGCCCTTAAAACTTGAAACTTATGAACAGAAAATATCTTATATAGAAGTTTAATAAACACAATAATGGCAGACGCAGCCATCTTTAAATCTACAATCTCGGGGTCCTCTGCAAATTACGAGCTTGTATCTCGGAAAAAATGTGCTCATGACGTCACTTCCTTGGAAAATTACCTCGGAAAAACGAGTTCAGAGACAACTGGAACACACTATTAATATTGTAAGTTCCCAGAATCAAGATGCTAGTAGTTAGCTTCTCCATGCTAATGTTCAGTATTGAGCATTTAATACGGTAGTTTCTCAGAATCAAGATGCTAGTTGTTAGCTTCTCCATGCTAATGTTCAGTAATGAGTATTTAATACTGTAGTTTCCCAGAATCAAGATGCTAGTTGTTAGCTTCTCCATGCTAATGTTCAGTAATGAGTATTTAATACTGTAGTTTCTCAGAATCAAGATGCTAGTTGTTAGCTTCTCCATGCTAATGTTCAGTAATGAGTATTTAATACTGTAGTTTCCCAGAATCAAGATGCTAGTAGTTAGCTTCTCCATGCTAATGTTCAGTAATGAGTATTTAATACTGTAGTTTCCCAGAATCAAGATGCTAGTTGTTAGCTTCTCCATGCTAATGTTCAGTTTTGTTCACCCACACTGTTGGCCAATGGAGTCAAACATCTGCACACGGCAGCCATCTTACACCACAGTCAGGTCGCTCACTTACAGCATCGGCTTTTAATGGTGATGTACTTTCAAAATAACCATAACTTACTCAATTTTCTACCGATTTTCAATCGCCTAGCTTGTTATAAACGTCAGAGATGTAGGTATGAAACTACATACTTAATGATTATAACTAATGATTCCAGAGCGGAGTGAGCTATTACCATGGTCTTTTATATTATAATAAACAGGCGAGGTGCAATAAATATACACACGCCCAAGGCATTTATATCAAATCAGTATTTAGAACTAGCATACACAATGGATATCTATGTATGAAGAAATATATATATATATATATATATATATATATATATATATATATATATATATATAAAACTTGTTGAAGAAAAAAGATTTGAGTTTGAGTTTATCTAAAAGAGGGACAATACAGTAGAATTTAAACTTACTACCAGGTTTCACTCACAGATTTCCACCTTGCCTGAATTACACCTACTTTTGGCCACGTTAAGAGTTTCAATCAAAACATAATCTTATTAGTCATCAGACAACAAAAGACGGACAGGAGGACCAGACTAAAGCTCCGTCCGTAGGTGTAAATAAGGCTTTAGACGACGCTTTTACTAAAACCATAGTTGCTAAACTGTTAGCTACAAAACTTGGAAAATTACATAACGTTATGTTAGCAACAATGGTTTTGGGAAACGCACCCCAGTTAATCACAGTACTTCCACTACAACCGAAGATAGTCATTTAAACGAAAGGTTGATCATAAAATTGTCTTTGATGTACTTAAACCTTTGCTGTTTAATCAAAGATCGATTTGTGGTCTCAGCGTTACTTGCACAAGTGGGTGAGCTGTATCAGCCGTGATGCACAACTGTGCTACAAGTCGTTTTTCAAAAAGAAATGCTGTAACTTCAACAGAAGCATCCAGAATTATAGCCACGTTAATACTGTTTGTAAGAAACCAAACCGTTTGTAAATCCATCAAGATTTCAGTGAAATATGATTATTTGCGTTGGTGGAGATCACTCTCCTTCATTCAGAAACCAGAGGTCCCGAGAGAGAGCCGGACTGTGGTAAGATGGCCGCCGTGATGCCGTCCAGCAGGCCACCGTCTAGCGATTACATAGATATCTATGCTGGTGAGTGTATCCCGAGTTTCTGAGTAGGAAATCCGACTTTGAGGGGCGTTCGGGTAGTGTTTCGTACTGGGAACTCAGAAAATCCAACTTCTGAGTTCAAATCAAAGACACTATTAAATCTTTACCATCAGCGGTCTGCATACGCTGCGGACGGAGATGCTCTGGGGTTCAACTCTATCCTCCACTTTGCTCGATTAACCACCGTGAGGTGTGAAACACGCGTCCTCAGAAAGCCTGAGTCTGTAAGAATGAAAGAGCAAAGCATTCTTGAATATTTCATGTAGTCCAGTGGGGTAGAAGTGCAATCCAAGGGCAACTTCTAATTTTTTCAAAGCATGTCTGACATTTCTAGGAAATACTTTACCTCTGTGTCCTGACAGTCTCGGTAGTATGCAGATCTTCCTGTCAGTCCAGCCCCAATGAATTTGATGATGGGTTTAAATTTTGCAAGATGTTGTAAAAGTGAGACTGCAGGTTAGTTTCTGGCTCAGTAGTCAGGATGTGGTGCAGAGTAGCATGTTGAGGTTGCAGCTTGTGCTGAAATATGTGTGCATATTGGCCTCTTTTAATTTTTGCTTCTGAAATCAGAGCTACTGTAAGTAACTTCAGCTCTGGGGCTCCCCCTACTGGTCCCCTGTGAGAGCTCACTGTCGTAAAGTCCGTGCAACCTCTTTGTTCCGTCACTTTCTCTTGTTTCAACTTCATGCATCCATAATGGATAAGGGAATCTTTTCGGCTGTTCTGTCTCACCATCCATGAGCGCCGTCAGTCAATTATTACTGTGTTGTTGCGAGATTTGCATCGGTCGGCTCCAGGCAGACTTCCAAGTCCTGCTTTCAGGCCACAGACCCCGGGGAGGGGGCATCAGATCACCCCATAAACACTTTAACCCCCACAAGATTAGGAAAAGCATTTATTGAGGTGAAAAAGTTTCTTAGTTTTGTTTTAATCTAGTGGTCTTGTATCTTTTAAATATTTTTGTATCATTTTAAAATTTTTATTTTTTTTTAAAGGACTTTTTTGCGCCTATTTACATCCTGGTCTCCGATGAGTTTTCACTTTTTGTGTTTGTTCATCTGTGTGCATTTTTTATTTTAATGTGTTTTGTTTTTGTACTATGGATTTCCTCTCATATCTACCTTCAGGAACCAAGAAAGTTTCCTCGACCTTGAATGTTTTTTTTTTTTTTTTTATGGAATGAAGTGGCTCTCCACAGTCATGAGACCTCAATCCAACAGAACAGCTTTGGAATGAGGTGGAACGGGAGATTCTCATTATGATGAAGTTGAACATGAGATGATATCATGGATATGATGGAACGTGAGATTCTTATCATGGATATGATGGAACATGAGATTCTTATCATGGATATGATGGAACATGAGATTCTTATCATGATGTGGTGGAACATGAGATTCTTATCATGGATATGAGTGGAACATGAGATTCTTATCATGATGTGGTGGAACATGAGATTCTTATCATGGATATGATGGAACATGAGATTCTCATCATGATGAGGTGGAACATGAGATTCTTATCATGGATGATGAAGTGGAACATGAGATTCTCATCATGATGAGGTGGATCATGAGATTCTCATCACGATGATGGAACATGGAGATTCTCATCATGATGAGGTGGAACGTGAGATTCTTATCATGGAATGATGGAACGGGAGATTCTCATCATGATGATGGTGGAACGGGAGATTCTCATCATGATGAAGTGGAACGTGAGATTCTTATCATGATGAGGTGGAACGTGAGATTCTCATCATGATGATGTGGAACATGAGATTCTTATCATGATATGGTGGAACATGAGATTCTTATCATGATATGGTGGAACATGAGATTCTTATCGTGATGAAGTGGAACGTGAGATTCTTATCATGGATGAGGTGGAACATGAGATTCTCATCACGATGATGGAACGGGAGATTCTTATCATGATGAGGTGGAACGTGAGATTCTCATCACGTGATGGAACGGGAGATTCTCATAATGAGGTGGAACGGGAGATTCTTATCATGGATATGATGGAACATGAGATTCTTATCATGGATGTGATGGAACGGGAGATTTTTATTATGATGTGGTGGAACATGAGATTCTCATCATGATGAGGTGGAACATGAGATTCTCATCATGATGAGGTGGAACATGAGATTCTCATCATGATATGATGGAACATGAGATTCTCATCATGATGTGGTGGAACGGGAGATTCTCATTATGATGAAGTGGAACATGAGATTATTATCATGGATATGATGGAACATGAGATTCTTATCATGGATGTGATGGAACGGGAGATTTTTATTATGATGTGGTGGAACATGAGATTCTCATCATGGATATGATGGAACATGAGATTCTCATCATGGATATGATGGAACATGAGATTCTCATCATAATGAGATGGAACGTGAGATTATTATCATGGATATGATGGAACATGAGATTATTATCATGGATGTGATGGAACATGAGATTCTTATTATGATGTGGTGGAACATGAGATTCTCATCATGATGAGGTGGAACATGAGATTCTCATCATGGATATGATGGAACATGAGATTCTCATCATAATGAGGTGGAACATGAGATTCTTATCATGGATATGATGGAACATGAGATTCTTATCATGGATGTGATGGAACGGGAGATTTTTATTATGATGTGGTGGAACATGAGATTCTCATCATGATGAGGTGGAACGTGAGATTCTTATCATGGAATGATGGAACATGAGATTCTCATCATGATGAGGTGGAACATGAGATTCTCATCATGGAATGATGGAACGTGAGATTTTCATCATAATGAGGTGGAGCATGAGATTCTTATCATGGATATGATGGAACATGAGATTCTTATCATGGATGTGATGGAACGGGAGATTTTTATTATGATGAGGTGGAACATGAGATTCTCATCATGATGAGGTGGAACATGAGATTCTCATCATGATGATGTGGAACATGAGATTCTCATCATGATGAGGTGGAAGAGAGGCTCATTGATGGAACGGGAGACCAAAATATGCAAGATTCTCATCATGATGATGTGGAACATGAGATTCTCATCATGTGAGTGGAAGGACAGAGATTCTCATAATGATGAGGTGGAACAGGAGATTCTCATCATGATGATGTGGAACATGAGATTCTCATCATGATGAGGTGGAACAGGAAATTCTCATCACGATGTGGTGGAACGGGAGATTCTCATCACGATGTGGTGGAACAGAAGATTTTCATCACAGATGAGGAGGAGATATTGTCATGAAAGACGCTGTGAGAACGGGAGATCCTCATCGTGGATCTGCAGCAACTGTGTGACGCTGTCACGTCAATATGGAGCAAAATCTCTGAGGAATGTTTCCATCAGCTTGTTGGATGTTCGACACCAAGAATGAAGGCAGTTCTGGAGGGAAAAGGATCCAACCTTTTTTCCCCCCAACCCCAAGTCCACCATCGAATAAAACGCCACATAGGCAGGTTTAAAAATATATACTTTATTAATCGCAATTAGTGAGCCAATTAGGAAATTCTCAGGTTGAACCTGAGAGCAGTGGGCTGCTACTGAAAGCGTCCGGGGAGCAGTTGGTGGCATTAAGGAATCTCATCTGCAGGTTATGAATATTATCAGCTAAAATTAAAACCACCAATCTGTGATTTTTTCACTCTAACGGGGGTTTAGTCTGATTCAGCCACCGACACAACAAAGAAAACCCAACTTTTTTGGAATGGGGGATGATGATGGAGGTGGAGGAGACTGTTATTCTGTCGAACTCACTCTTGTTTCATGAACAGCTGAAAGAAAGAAGAGTAGAAATTAAAATTAGTCTGATCTTTCACAGGAAGTAAGGGAAAAGAATGATGCATAGCTCCACAGACTTAGACAAATCCCAAACTGTAATATCCTTACATAGTTAGCAAGAACAATCCTAAGGCCTAGCTGAGAGATGAGGCGATTTCCACTGACAGTTAGGCTCTATGAATCATTTTCTCCTTTATCACAAGAAGAATACGGCAACATTATATTTTACAGACATGGTTTTACAATCTGTATTTTAAGCATCATCTGATATCTCTAAGGCCAAAGAAAAGATGCTTTTTTCTGTGCAGACACAATCAAAGGTATTGGTCATCTTGTGTCACATTAAATTATATTTACTTTTTTCTGGTTTTCACATCCCTTTAAGATTTTTGAACTTTTTAAAGGTCTCATACCTGCTAAATGCATTGATCCATCAGCCGGATGTAGGACTCCTTATTATTAAGTCTGGCATTAGAAGCAAATGTCAGAGGGATTTTAGCCCCAAAGCTTAGGCACCGACTCACCGTGGCAATTCAGATAGTAATGAATGTACTATTACTGTTCCACCGAGCTGGAAGTTTCAGCTCCCTGCTTTCATCAGTCTCTCTGCGCCTCATTATGTTCACCGTGATCCATGTAGATTCTCCCTGCAGAGCCAATAAAAGCATTGCATGACATGTCCTGCTCTTAAATACTGGAAATGTGAAGACAGATTGGTCCTGGTGCTGCAGTATCACTCCACAAAAACTTAATCCCAGTCCGAAAAACATTAGATGCTGTATTAATGGTACATTAAATCTCATAAATACATTATTTTCTTTGAAATAGAACTTAAAAACATCAAAGTTGAAGGATATTTTGATGTTTTCTGAAAGATTTTGCTCATGTTGTGGCATCCCTACAGTCTGCAAACACCTGGGACTGAGAAAGCGAACTGCTGGGCCTTTCAGACAGGAAAGCTGTCCCACTCTGGCCTGATAAAAAAGCTTTTCACAAACTGGGGGTCCCCAGAATGTTTGCAATTTTGCATTGCGGGACATTATTATTTTTAGACAATTTTTATTGCTTTTTTAAATGGCTGAACCTCCACCATTTTTACAGCTGAGACTGCTTCTCGAAAGCGCTCTTAACCAATTAAAATAGTTGCCTGGTGATCCCTATTACGTCCAAGCACCACTTAAATTCTGTACGATCAAATTTCAAACAAATAAAAAAAAAATTGGGATCAATTTTATCATTTTCTATTTTTGTTCTTTTGTAAATAAAATAGTTGTTTACAAGATTTTCTAATGGCTGCATTTGGTTTTTATTCACCTATGATTTTTTTTTTTTTTTTACTTTGTGGTTGAAGTTCACATATTTACACGAAAAACCTGAATCAAAAACTTTCTTAGCAAGTTTTCAAACTTTTTTTTTTCAGCATATCTTCAGAGATTTTCCAGGCTGGGGCCTAGGAATATTCCTTTTAATTGTCCAGGAAGTATCACTAAATAAAAACAGACATACAGTCGTCCTCAAAGTTATTTATACCCTCCAATTAAAGAAAAGGCTAAATTCACAATAATAATTCAAATAACAGGAAACTAAAGAAACTAATAATAAATAAAAATTTACAAAATTTTAATTTAGTGAAATAAAATATTACATTTTAATAGTGGTATATAATATTTTTTTTTTTTTTAAAGTGTCACAGACACATTAGAGCACCTTTCCCATGAACAGTGGGCTAAAATATTTGTCAACAGGTGCAGACGTCTGATTGGACGTTACAGAAAACACCTGATTGCAGTGGTTGCCTCAGCTTCGGAGCCCCATCATGCTTGTTTACTTGTTTTGTTTTTTGTGTGTTTGTTTTTAATATTTCAGCTAAACAAAAACTCAAAATCAATGTCTTGATTTTCATAAAATGTCTATCTATTACTTTTGTCAATTTCATCTTATTTCACTGACAGCTGATTTTTTTTTCTGTCTTTAATTTGAGAATAATTTTGAGGACGGCTGTACACGGACGGGGACACTGAAAAAGAGACGAGGGACAGACAGATGGTGATCCTGAGCAGAGACAAAGCTAAAAAAAGCAGAGAAATAAAACCCAGCAGAGACTAATACAAAGAGATTAAAACAGGGATTGATAATGAAAGCCTGATCCAGAAACGATGTCCAGGTCACTTCAAAGTGCTTCAGAGACCCAACAACAAAGCCCCGTCCTGGGCAGCGAGCCGAGCCCGAGCCCCTCTGCTCCTGCCTCCATTAACAACAGGAAAAGCTGCAGCAGATTTAGAGGAGCTGCAGAAATGTGGATTAAACACTGGCAGCTTAAATACGGCTCCCCATTAACACCTCAGGAGTCGATTATGAATCACTAGTAACATAGAAGGCAAATTTTTTTCTTTTCCTGAGTTATCACTCATTGTTCCCATCAAAGGTTTATGGGTCTCAGGGGGGGAGAGCGCTGGAGAAGTCGGCCATTTTTAGAGTAGCTGGAAGGTGGAAGTAAAATTAAGTTTGGGATACAAAGTTGTTAGAGGAATAGTACACCCACAGAATGATGGTCCTTCATCTTCTCCTCATCCTCATGCTGAGCAAGACTCTGGAGCACTTTTTAATATTGCAAATGCAGCCGGAGATCCGACAGGTTTTCGTTTTCCCCGTAGACCGTTAACAGAGAGGGACGAACTTTCCGCTACGTCACCCGCTGGTTTCTGAAGGGCTAAAAGTGAAGCCAGGTGGGCGTGTCCCACCGCCGCCATCCTTTTTTTTTTTTCCTCCTTCTTCTAACTTGTCCTGTCCAGCATTGTAGCAAACAGAATGATGATCTGGTTGCTTTATCGTGCTGAACAGTTTTGCTTTGCTAAGGGGAGCTTTATGAACACAAGGCTCCCCTGTTTTTTCATTTTATTTCTTTGATTAAACATGTTTATAACAGCATTCCATACCATACTGCTGGGCTTGACAAGTGAAAAATAAAAACTGAAGCGATGATAGAAAGTGGAACGGAGAGAAAGGAATGAGGGAGAGAGAGAGAGAGAGAAAACATGGATCCACTTACACAGTTCACTGGTGCATCTGTACAGAAACTCCTAAACAACATCCCACCGTCGCCATCTTGTCGTGTCACGTGTGTCGTCACTTCCGGAAAATACTAAAATGGGCAAAAGGCAAGGCCGCTCTGAGCCGCGGGGCAAATGATTGACAGCTGACGTACTCTGGGCTAAACGCTAACCGAGCTAACGCGAAACGAACAGCAGCTAATGAAGATTAGCCCCCTAAGCGGCGGTGTAAAGGTAAGACACGCTTAGACCTGCTATAGGGGATTATCACACTTACCGGAAGTTCCCGGCTTTTGGACACTTCCTCTTCCGGGCCATGTTAACGACAGCCGTTTCTGCTCTGTTATACTGTTTAAATCGGATAAACTCCAAACATACTTAAGTTTTCATTCCAGACCGAAGTGATACTGGATCAAAAGCTGGATCAAAGCGATCGATTCGCCGCGGTGAATGGCCGAACTTTATAATAAAACACACGTTTGTTTGTCGCCGATGGGGCACAACACCGGCACTTCACAGCATGCTAGCATTAGCCAGCTAGCGTTTACTGACGTGCTTAACATTGTGCGTCCTAAAACACACAAACATCTGAAAATCGGGTCTGTACTCCCCCCGTTTCCAGTGGAACAACTGGGGACTGCCAAGTTGTTCTGGCAGTCTGAAAGGAGACGCTTTCAGATGCTTGTGTGTTTTCAGCCGCACAAAGTTAGGCACGTCATCGAGCTGGCTAATGCTTACAGGCTAACACGACTGTATAGTCTGCCGGCCACAAACAAACATGTATCGTTTTATTATAAAGTTCGGTCCTCCCTGCGGCGAATCGGTCGTTTTGATCCACTTCTTCCTCAGCATCACTCAGTCTGGAATGAAAACATGGCATTGGCGTTTATCCGATTTACAAAGTTTAACAGAGTAGTAGCTGGCGGACTACTGTTAGCAGGTTAGCATTAGCCAGCTTGATGACGTGCCTAACAGCTCACTTCCAGAAGTTCGGAACACGGAAGCGTGATAATCCCCTATTATCCGACTAAAAACCGTCGTTGTGCGACTCTGCTACAAACTGAGACCTTACTGAGAGCTACCAAGATGCTAACTGTTAGCCACCGGTCGGCGCTTCCGGTCTGCTGCATGTCAATCAAAAGGACACACCCTTATGTGAAATTATGTGTTAAATCTTGTGTGCCACAAGATTAAATAACATCTAAACGGAGGAGTGATAAAAAAAAATTCACCCCCCTCACAGTTGACATGAAGGTAAACTTGACCTGTTAAACCTAAAAAGGATTTTTTGAGCCAGACTGTGAAACGTGTTTATTTCTGCTGTAAACGTGTTTATTTCTGCTGTAAACGTTTTTCTTTTTTTTTTTCTCTTTGTTTATTTCTGTTGTGAAGTTGGCGTTTTTAACATGGGAGTCTTTGGGGGATTTGCTCTGTTTTGCAGCCCCTAACGGATCAAGGTAGAACTACAGCTATTAAAATCTACTAAATGATGTCATTTGGAGTAAATTCTGGACACTACCCACTCAGGACACTTGGATTACATTGGACGAGCAGCATGGAGGAGTCTCAGCAGTGAAAGAAGTAGTACTTGTTTAGTTGCTGGTAATGATCTCCAAACCCTCTGCAGATGAGGGCTTCCTGCTGCAGGTCAATTAACAGAAAAAAACTCTTACTTTCTTAAAATCTTCATGATGAGGTTTATTTTGACATGACATACCCAAAGTATATCTTCACAACTACCAGGCTGTACAGTATGTGTACTCCTGGTCTACAGAGACTTGTAAGATTATTGTGTCAGGATCAGGATGAGAGTTACTGTGTCAGAGTAAATTCACCTGGAACTCAGTGGAACATGGAAATGTTCTCGTGCAAAAACAAAATCATGTTACTTTCAGTGAAAACTAGAAATTAGTCGCTGTTCATCTAGAATTGAATAACGTAATCCGAGAGACAAGAAAAGTACTCCTCGGAGCAAGTTAAATAATCCTAGGAATTATTAAAGTACCACTGGGAATGAGTAAAGTAGTCCTACAGTAGGAGGAAGTAGAGTAATCCTAAGAATGAGTGAAGTAGTACCTATGAGTAAAGTAGGATGGATGAGTACAGTAATGTGTGATGAGGAACTGTACCACAGTAGAAGGTAAAAGTGAAGCTGAGCAGTTTTCCAGGTGTTACTCAAGTAAAAAAAAAAAAATATATATATATATATATATATATATATATATATATATATATATATATATATATATATATGTTAGATAGATATGGTAGTATCTAATACCTGCTAGTATCTGATATCTGCTAGTATCTAATACATGTAAGTATCTGATACCTGCGAGTATCTGATATCTGGCAGCCAGATGTCCAAAATGAACTCCTCTGGCTGAGTTAAGGTAATTTTGGGATCTTTGCTCTCATAACAGAATATAGTTGTATCTCTCAAAATATGAGAGAATACCTTGCAGTTATTTGCATATATTGGTATCAGTTGATCCTGAATATCAGTAATTCAAACTTAGACAATATCGGATATCTGATATTAATAAAAAAAAAAAATAAGCCAGTATCGAACATGCCTACTACGAACCCCCTTTATTTCCATGGAAACCAGCAGGACCGTCATGATTCAGAGTTACAGGAGAACACATTAGCAGAGTTTTTAGAGCTGGTTTCTGATTGGCTGCCAGAGTTTCTGTCCCTCAGTAATGAGACAGACGTCTCTGCTTTCATACGAAAGATCAGCAGCTCTCACGAGGACAGAGATGATGATGATGATGATGATGAAGCTGTTCTCATGGACCTGTGTTAAAGCAAAGCCAAAGCAGGTTGAAGCAATAAAGTTGGCGAGATTGTGACACGTGAGCGGATTGGTCAGAGCATGGATGGAGAGTGGACGGACGGACAGACAGCATCGCGCTCAGGAAGGGCCGTTAATCATGGAGGGATTTCCTGAGCAGGCGGACAGAACGGCGCGTCCGCAGGAGGTCGTGCGGTCCTGGAGGATCGCAGCGTTCTGGGCGGAGACTTCCTGCAGTCACGCTGCAGTGACAAACACACCGAGGTGTGGAGGACGGCCTGTCCACAGGAATGTTGGCACGGTCCCGTTTTCTGCTGCTTTTTAATCACACGGCGCTGTGCAGAGTCACCGCTGGCTCTAATGGATGCAGGAAGCAACATTTTAAAGCACTATTAAATATTTTTATATGAACAGTAACAAATGAACATAACTCTGCGGTCCCCTCAACTCTCCAGAGCATTTTAGTGTTTTGTATCTCATTACTTTTGTTTTACAGCATATTTATGGCGTGGCTGACTTTCTCATTGTTGTTTTCAGCAGCAGTCAGCTCTTTTCAGGAAATAAGCTGAGAAACCCTTTAAATGTTACCTGCCCTGCACTTTCAGGTCTCGGTAGTTGTAATTTTTCTCAGGATTGGTGAAGAAAAAAGTAAGAGCAGGTAAAACTTTGAAGGTAATTACTGTTTCATCCCATTGTGTTTCTGTTTAACTTAATTCTTGTTACTCGGTGGTGTTTTAATCTTTATGAGACACGAATACAAAGAAATGTGACTTCACCAACAAATTTATTCAATTTATCCAGTGGCTTTGCATATAACCGTACAATGTTTATAACATGGCTCTGCAAGATTCCTCATTTATCATATTAACCGGTGAGGGTGCCAGCATTGAGTATAAAAGCAGCATCCACCAAAGGTTTTGTTTTTACAAACAAGAAAAGCCAAACTCCATAAGAAAATTGTAACTTTAACTAGAGGTGTCTGATTTTATCTGCCTACCCATATTATCGGCCGATATCAGTATTAAAATGTGGTATCGGAAAATATCAGTATCTGTTTCTATCATACCAATATTTCTACTAATGAAAACTTGCCAGATTTCGTAATGAAACACCGAGATTGCACAAGATTTTATCAAATCTTGTTACATTAGCATTGGTCCAAAATGTAGAAAAGTCACAATGATTCAGGAAGAACTTCATGTCCCAGCATTCCTTTTTGAGTCATGTGACTATGGTGCATGAGACAAACATGTCAGAGGAGGAAGACCGAAGTACGTTATGATCGTCTTTGAAATTTTTTATTTTTTTTTTTTTAGTAGAAGTGTACAATAACGGCAATATTTTCCAACTCTTAATTTCTGATATAATCCGATACCGATCTCTGCAGACAACTGTGAGGTTTTATTTCTCGATATCTGATGTACCGATATTGTCCTGTTACTGTGGGGTCATATCTTTCATCTTTTGAGAGATTCAAATATATTGTTCTCCGAGAGCAACGATCCCAAAATCTCCTTAACTCAGCCAGAGGAGTTCATTTTGGACATCTGGCTGCCAGATATCAGATACTAGCAGGTATTAGCTACACATATATCAGATAACATATTATATACTACCATATATCAACACAGGAAACCAACACACAGAAACAACACACAGACAGCTAACATGTGGCTAATTCTAATATTTCTGACAAGCAAGTCAGTCTGTAGCAGCAGCAGCTGCACCGTAGTCACATGACTCTGAAAGGAATGCTGGGAAATGAAGTTAAACTAAGATAACAAGGACTTTTATACATGTTGGACCAACGCTAATGGAACAAGATTTTGTTAGTAAAAATGTCAGTCCAAAAAAACTGACACCGATATTTTCCGATAACACATTTTAACGCTGATACCGACTAATAATATCGGACATCTATAGTTTATAGTGAAGTATCATCTTCCTATCATCTATTTCTACATGCTGGAGCAATGATAATGGAACGAAATCTCGTGAGATTTTGTTACGGAACAACGAAATCTCGCAAGATTTTACTAACGAAATCTTGCGAGATTTCATTTCTAAAAATATTAGTCCAAAAAAAAAAAAATAAACAATATTTTCCGATGTCGTATTTTAACACCGATAACGGCTCATAACATCGGACATCCCTAGTTTATAGCGAAGTATCATCTTCTTATCATCTATTTCTACATGCTGGAGCACTAATAATGGAACAAGATCTCGCGAGATTTTACTAATAAAATCTCGCAAGATTTCGTTTTTAAAAATATCGGTCCAAAAAACCGACACCAATATTTTCCAATATCACACTTTAATGCCAATATCGGCCGATAATATCAGACATTCCTAATTTCAATCCATTTTTGTATAGTCATTTGTTTATTTTATTGTAAGTATTAAAGTTATAATTTTTATTCCTACTGCCCCTTGCAATAAAATTATTGATAAGTTTTCTATTGTGTGGATTTCCTATGGGAGGAAAAAGTATTGGTATCAGTATCAATAGCGAAGAAAAAGTTCCATAAAATTATGGTATCACAACAAAAACGTAGTTTTCGCCCATCTCTAGTTTAAGAGTTAAAAGGAAGCTGATGGAAAAGAATGAAAACAAGATTTTTTTTTAGTTTTCCATCAAATGATGGATCTGTTTATGAATAAATTAATAAAATATATTATTCATGTATCTCTGCATCCCAGCAGACGCACACTTGAGTGAATGCAGCCCAGCTGCTTCCTGTCCGGTCAGAGTAAAGACAGACCCTCGTAGATGATGCTTCTGCTTGTCATGTGCACACTGTGGTGAGGGATTCGGTGTTATCCGTGTCTCAGACGGGAAACCAAAGTGTTTCCATGTCTCTTCGTATCCGATTTTATTCCCTGATTGCATTTCAGTCGAAACACTCAACTTCCATAAAAGGGCCCCGCTCTTCCAGACAGGCTTTTAATGTCAATTTGATGCTCATTTTCTCCTCGGATGCTAAATTCCAGATGGATGAGTGTTGATGTTGCACACAACCGTGATGCATCTAATCATACCTCGCATGCACCGGATTCAGACATGCTCAGTACAGACGGGAAATCCCAGAGCCACTCATGAGCTCATGCTGGGGGGTTTTGTCTCTGTTGAAACACTCAACTTGCCAGTTAAATGCCAGTAAATACCGAACGGAAAATAAACAAACGACCTATTATCAGCAGCTTCCTCTGAGTGACTGTAAATTTAGTTACAGGTCATAGTTTAATTCCTGGTTTTAAGGACTAAATTTAGAAACAAGGTTTGTTTTAATGCTGCTTTGCTTTAAAAGGACGTTGTTATGAATTGGTACTATAAAAATAAAATAAACTGCATTGAATAATAAAGATATTTTAATATTAAAACTAATATGTTCAATATTTGATTTTGTAATTGTTTATTTACATGCACAGTGGTCACTAAAAAAAGCTATTTTCTAATATATGTATGGGTGAGGGTGGTTTATTTCTAAATTAGCTGCTTTAATGGTCATTAATGGAATAATGTTGAGCTACAGATGACTAGACTGTGAGAACAAAAAGACGGTTAAGTCATGGTCGTACTGTAGTTATGTGTGGGAATTTAAAGCTGTATTTCTCACAGCACAGATAATTTTAATTTAATTTTATTCTATTTTCATTTTTGAATGAATTATTATGAGTGGGTCTAGCTTTTTCAGCATATCCAGGTCACAACACTGACACCAAAGTAGGGATGCACGATATTGGAATTTTGGCCGATATCCGATATGCCGATATTTTAAAACTCACCTGGCCGATAACTGATATCGATACCAATGTTAAAGCTGAAAAATAAGCAGTCATTGCAAATGGCAGTTTCGTTATCCATTTCTGAAGCTTTGAAAAACAGGTGTGGGAAAAATATGATACACTGAAATATCACGATATCTTCACATACCGATATCAATTTGACATTTAAAAACACGGTATTGATCTACTTACAAAATATCACGAAAGTTCATTGTTCTGTTACAAAATCTTGTGATATTTCGTGAATTCTCGAGAGATTTCATAACAGAACGATGAAATAAACCCCCTCCATACCCCTCCCCTCGCCCCATAAGTTTATTCTATAATTTTATTTGAAAAATTTCCGGCAGTGAACAAAAAGCCTTTTCCCCTCCCCCCCCTCCCTCCCTTCCGTTACTTTCAACCAAAATCATCCTTTCCCCCTTTCCAGGCACTGGACTCAGGAGAGTTTCGGTTTTGTTGTTCTTCTCCCCTATAGCTGCTCTGTCTATCCTATCCCCCCTACTTTTATATTTAATGATTACCATCCAAATTTCTCCTCTGAAGGAATGTTGTGAAGAGGAGAATTACCAGGTTTGCCGATGAGGACGAACTTTTTTTAATCGGCTTTTTTTGCCGGCCTTCCGTGTTTTTCGTTATTTTTCCCCATAACCTGCCTAATTTCTGACTAAAAACCTCCTCTTCTCTCTCCTTTTTTTTCCCGTCCTGTTTTTCCACGGAGTGGGACCGCCTTTTTATTTGTGTGTTTTTTATGACACATTATACTTATTCCCTTATTCGCTATTCTAATCTGATTCGCGTTCCGCCCCCCCCGGCAAAATCATTTTTTATTATAAAGTTCTGCCCCTCCCCGCGACAATCTATCCTTCGATCCAGCTTTTATCTATTATCTTTAAGTCTAGAATAAAATTTAATTTTGTTTGTATTTTATTTGATTTATACAGTAAAACAGAGAAGGAAGGACTGTCTTTATTTTTTGGCCTAAAAAGAAGTGTAAAATCCGGAACTTCCTTTAAGCTTGATAATCCCCTATATTGCAAAATTTCATTCGTAAAACAGATCAATCCCGCGTTTTTGAATGTCATTATGATATCAGCATATGAAAATATGAAATTTTGTCAATTCTCCTGACATTTCATAACAGAATGATGAAATATCGCAACATTTCATTAGTAAAATAGATCGATACCATGTTTTTTAATGTTAATGACATCAGCATATGAAAATAGTGATATTTCAGTGTATTTTTCCAACCCTAGTCTTTAGAAGTTTTAAAGTCTGTAAAACATTAGTTTTTTAAGTTTTTTTTTTTTTTTTTTTATAGACTTTAGAAACAGCGGGCTGATCAGTTATATATCAGTTGAATATCGGTGGAGTGGCCAATGTCCGATACTCTGTTTCAACGCCGATATAGGCCGATCGTGATAGGGGGCCAATTACATCATGCTTCCCTACACCAAAGACAGCAAAATTGCACTTTTCTGTACTTCAGAAGTCTGTGCCGTTAAAAACCTGCAAATGCAAACCGGTTTCCATCACAATGCATGTGACCAAGTGTATATTTCTAAGAAAAGCCCAAGTTTCCTTGTAACTTTCTTTAATTTCCACACTTGTAAAATTAAAACACGTTATGTTGCATAAGTAGAAGATGCCACCGATTAAAGAATCACTGTGTGAAGAGATCAAACACTGTTTTCTGGCAGAGACAAGCATCACTTCACACTCTCAGATCACTGCTAAGCGCTAATGAAGCGCATGTCTAATCAGATTTCCTGATAAACTGGCAGGAAAGCGATGAGATCTGCCCCTGCCAAGTTAATTAATACGTACAGTGAGTGTCCCCCACCTAACAGGAACCAAATCGGGATTTATTTTTCTATCTTTAACCAGTATTAATGGCAGCAATCTTCACAACGTTATGTGACTAGTAGGGAAACAGAATGAGATTCTGTGAAGTGAAAATTACATCAGACTAGCTTAGTGGAAGAAAAAATGGCATCATTTTGATTCAGAGCCATGGAGCAGATGTTTGTCACAAAAATTCATGACTCACCGAGCAGAGATTTCTTTATTTACAACAGTCTGCGCCAGCTTAAAACTAAAGCTTTTACATTTAACTGAGCATCTGTTATATCCCCTTTGCCAAAAGACTTTACATAATGCTCATTAAGCCTATCTGAGGTATGTGAATCCTTTAATATTTTAAAGTATAACTTATTTTTACTCACCATTTCTGGATGGTACCAACACACATGTGCACATAAACACTTGGTTGAGCTCTCCAGAGACTAAAAGTGAATACAGTTGTGTGAAAATGTGTTTGCCCCCTTCCTGATTTTGTATGTTTTTGCATGTTTGTCACACTTAAATGTTTCAGATCATCAAAAAATTAAAATATTAGACAAAGATAACACAAGTAAACACAAAATGCAGTTTTTAAATTAAGGTTTTTATCAGTAAGGGAGGAAAAAAAATCCAAACCCGCATGGTCCTGTGTGAAAAAGTGATTGCCCCCTAAACCTAATAACTGGTTGTTCCACCTTAGCAGCAACAACTGCATCAAGCGTTTGTGATAACTGGCAGTGAGTCTTCTACAGCGCTGTGGAGGAATTTTGTTCCACTCATCTTTGCAGAATTGTTGTAATTCAGCCACATTGGAGGCTTTTCCAGCATGAACCGCCTTTTTAAGCTCATGCCACAGCATCTCAATGGGATTCAGGTGGGGGCTTTGACTAGGCCACTCCAAAGTCTTTATGTTGTTGTTCTTAAGCCATTCAGAGGTGGACTTGCTGGTGTGTTCTGGATCATTGTTCTGCTGCAGAACCCAAGTGCGCTTCAGCTTGAGGTCACCAACAGATGGCCGGACATTCTCCTTCAGGATTTTTGGTAGAAGCAGAATTCATGGTTCCATTTACCACAGCAAGTCTTCCAGGTCCTGAAGCAGCAAAACAGCCCCAGACCATCACACTACCACCACCATATTTTACTGTTGCTATGATGTTCCTTTTCTGAAATGCCGTGTTACTTTTACGCCAGATGTAATGGGACCTCCACCTTCCAGAAAGTTCCACTTTTGTCTCGTCAGTCCACAGAGTATTTTCCCAGAAGTCTTGGGGATCATCAAGATGCTTTCTGGCTAAACTGAGACGAGCCTTTATGTTCTTTTTGCTCAGCAGTGGTTTTGGTCTTGGAACTCTGCCATGCAGCCATTTTTGCCCCCCAGTCTCTTTCTGATGGGGGAGTCATGAACACTGACCTTCATTGAGGCAAGTGAGGCCTGCAGTTCTTGGATGTTGTTCTGGGGTCTTTTGTGACCTCTTGGATGAGTCGTCGCTGTGCTCTTGGGGTCATTTTGGTCGGCCGGCCCCTCCTGGGAAGGTTCACCACTGTTCCATGTTTTCACCATTTGTGGATAATGGTTCTCACTGTGGTTCTCTGGAGTCCCAAAGCTTTAGAAATGGCTTTGGAACCTTTTCCAGACTGATAGATCTCAATGACTTTGTTTCTCATTTGTTCCTGAATTTCTTTGGATGGCAGCATGATGTCTAACTTTTGAGGATCTTTTGGTCTACTTCACTTTGTCAGGCAGGTCCTATTTAAGTGATTTCTTGATTGAGAGCCGGTGTGGCAGTAATCAGGCCTGGATGAGAAATTAAACTCACCTTTTCAAAGATGTGATAAACCACAGTTTGTTTTAATGGGGGGGAATCACTTTTTCACACAGGGCCATCAAAGGTTTTTTGTTTTTTTCCTTCCCCTTACTAATAAAAATCTTCGTTTAAAAACTTCATGTTGTGTTATGTTTGACTAATATTTACATTTGTTTGATGATCTGAAACATATAAGTGTGACAAAAATGCAAAAAAAAAAAAAAAAAAGAAATCAGGAAGGGGGCAAACAAATTTTCACACAACTGTATTTGGTCTGGAGCAGCTTAATTGGATCCTCTTAGAGAAGCTTCATGTAGTCTTCAGGACCAGTTCTCCAGGATTCCCAACTTTCTAAGCTTCTTCTTGTATTTTGAGCTTCTTTACCACCTTTACCCTCATCCTGCTTTGTTTTGTTTTTGTCCACTTGAAATTGAGAAATGTAAAACAAGAAAGATGTTATTTCTACACCAAAGGCAGTTTTACCATATTTTGGGGGGTGTGAAGGACCCTTAAAATGAATCCCAGCACCCCAAAAATTTGAGAACTTTTCTTATAAATACATGTAACTGGACTCAACAAAAATCCATCAACCCCCACCCCTCAAAAATGGTTTGACCCCGCCCACCTGGCATATTCCAGATAGCAGCAGTAACTAAGAGTACCTAACTGCAGTTACAATGGCTGACAAGGGCGCCACCAAACATCCAATCCATACAGCAAGTCTCAAGCAGAAGTTAGTTTTTTTTTTTGTTTGTTTGTCTGTTTGTTAATTTCGAAGAGTGACTATCTGTGGCTTGCAAACAGATGCGTGTGGTGTAGTCGGGTGGTTAGGGTTAGATTTTTATAAGTTACACCAAGAAGAAACTTGGGACTTCTGGACTTAGGATTTTTTTTAAAAACACAATTCAAAAGCAATAATTTGTTTCACTAAATTGTAATTTTGTAAATTTTTATTTATTATTAGTTTCTTGTTATTTGGATCACTATTCTGAATTTCGCCCTTTTCTTTAATTGGAGGTGGAGGAGTTCAAGTATCTCGGGGTGTTTGTAACAATATAATATATTTTTATATTCTGTTATGATTATCACACCACATTTTACGAGGTCCAGTCTGTTAAAGGCAGGTGGATTTGCTTTAGTTATTAAATAAATAAACCTAAAATGAGATCATACAGTGGACCAGTTTGGACTGAAAAATTGGGCCCCATCATGAAAAAGGTTGAGAACCCCTGATTTAGAAGGAGGGCATGGTTTCAGAGAGCAGGCCACTTCCTGCCCCGCTGCATCGGAAATACCAGGACCGAAGCCTCCGAGGCTGGATCCCGGACACACACGAACACACACAAACACACACAGCCACACAAAGTAAACTCAAAGCCATACACACCCCAGCGAGCACACGCAAGCAGCCGTGAATGTGCAGCTCGTGACAGTAAACAAATCCTCACACAGCAGCAGCCTCCCTCCAACACCAGCACACACACACACACTCACGCTCACACGTATGCACACGTATGCACACACTGCACACGTGAAGAGAAACTCCCATCCGCTGGGAGCATTGTTGGATTCTTCCTCCTCTGTCGCCTGAGAGGCTCTGGCTTGGGAAAAGGAAACGCAGCCGTATGGAACAGAGACGAAGTCAGAAAGAGGCTTTTGTTCAAAGAGTTCGAGTCCGAGATGTTGCTTCAGTCCTCGTTCCGACGGCAGCAGCTCACAACGAAGCTTTCATTTTAGTTTGGGTTGCAGACTGCAAAGTTTTCCTTTAAATACAGTCGTCCTCAAAATTATTCATACCTTCCAACTGGGAGAAGATCAGCAGTCCGTTAAATGAGTTGACATTTACAAAAGTAATAAATGATTCTATGAAAATCATGACATTGATTTTCAACTGTGGTTCAACAGAAATGTTGAAAACAAAAAATAAAACAAGTTAACAAGCATGACGGGGCTCCGGAGCTAAAATTTAGTTGAGCAACACTTTGAGGCAATCACTGCAATTTTCTGTAACGTTTAAAAAGACGTCTACACCTGTAGACAGGTATGCTGTACCACTGTTAGGTCCTAATGTGTCCAGGACAGTTTTCTTTGTTTGGTTCTTTTTATTGTTATTTTCAACCACAATTCAAAAGCAACATTTTGTTTCAGTAAATTATAATCTTATCAATTTTCATTTATTATTAGTTTCTTTAGTTTCTTCGAATTACTATTGTGAATTTAGCCTTTTCTTTAACTGGAGAGTATGAATAATTTTGAGGACAATCGTACAATGATACCTTTAAAGCAACCCTTACCAATCTTGCATTTCAGAAAGCACAGCAAGATTATTTGAATATAAACAGTCCCGCCTCACTCCTAAGACCCCCCCCCCCCCCAATTCCCTCTGCCTCCCAATGCAGAAGCAAAGGTCTGACAGGCAGGTCCCTCGGCCAATCCTAGGGGTGCACCCCACTTCAAGGATTGGTTGGAGTTTTCATTAAATATTTAGAGATTGGAATAATATTTTATTTTGATTAATGGTGGGTCTGTCTTGTATTTTAGAGTTCCATTACCTCATCCACAACATTTTACCCTATTAAAAAAAATTGTGCTGCAATGCAACATCGGTAAAGGTTGCTTTAAAGGAAAACCACCAGAAAGAAAAAAAACTCATTTGTAAAACTCATGAACACAAATGCTGGGACTTTACATACTTATATACATATTATATCAAATATATTTCTATTTGTATTTTATTTATTTATTTATGTTTTTAAAGTTTTATAAACGCTTTTTTTCCCCACCGTCCAAAGACATGCATGTTAGGTTAATTGGTTACTCTAAATTATTCCCAGGTATGAATGTGGGTGTTAATGGTTGTCTGTCTGTTGGTCCTGCGACAGACTGGCGACCTGTCCAGGTGTACCCGCCTCTCGCCTGATAATAGCTGGGATAGACTCCAGCAACCCCCGCGACCCCGAACTGGATAAGCGGTACAGAAAATGACTGACTATACTCTTTTTATACTTTTCAATACTTTTTACCGATATCTGATATACCGATATTGTCCTGTTACTGTGAGGTCGTATCTCTCATATTTTGACAGATACAACTATATTTTGCTCCAAGAGCAAAGTTTCCAAATATCTCCTTAACTCATCCAAAGGACATTTTGGACATCTGGCTGCCAGATATCAGATACTAGCAGGTATTAGCCAATATGTGGCTAATTCTAATGTTTCTGACAACTTGGTAACTTAACCAACAACTTCAAACCAGACATATTATCAGCAGCTTCAAAGCAAGTCAGTCTGTAGCAGCAGCAGCTGCACCGTAGTCACATGACTCTGAAAGGAATGCTGGGAAATGAAGTTCTTTCAGGATAACAGGGACTTTTCTACATGTTGGGTCAATGTTAATGGAACAAGATCTCTGAGATTTGGTGACGTAACAAGGAGATCTCGCTAGATTTCATTTGCAAAAACATATCGGTCTGAAAAACCCGATACTGATATTTTCTGATAGCACATTTTAATTCTAATATCGGTCGATGATATCAGACATCCCTAATTTATACATTGCCACCGTAATTTATAGGGTGATGAGCTGTCAGTTTTTCCCTGTAAATTTCACGAATATTTTTTGTAGAAACGATATTTTTTGTTGCACCGTACTCATATGACTTTGAAAGGAATGCTGGGTAATAAAGTCCTTCCACAATAACGGGGACTTTTATACATGCTGGACCGCCACTCATGGAACACAAGATTTACTAACAAAATCTTGCAAGATCTCATTAGTAGAGTATCAGTAGGATAAAAACCGATAGATATTTTCCGATATCACATTTTAATACCAATATCGGCCGATAATATTGGTAGGCCAATTACTGGACATCTCTACTTCAAAGAAACGCTTGTAAACTTGTGATAAATATATTTCCAGGTAAATTCTATTTAAAGTTTCAGCTTTTTCCAGAAGCGTGCCCCTTGTGCAGGCAGACCAGTTCAGCATCCGGTCTCTGGACCGCAGGCAGACCAGTTCAGCAGCCGGACTCTGGACCGCAGGCAGACCAGTTCAGCAGCCGGACTCTGGACCGCAGGCAGACCAGTTCAGCAGCCGGTCTCTGGACCGCAGGCAGACCAGTTCAGCAGCCGGACTCTGGACCGCAGGCGGACCAGTTCAGCAGCCGGTCTCAGGTCTGCAGGCGGACCAGTTCAGCAGCCGGACTCAGGTCCACAGGCGGACCAGTTCAGCAGCCGGTCTCTGGATTGCAGGCGGACCAGTTCAGCAGCCGGTCTCTGGACCGCAGGCAGACCAGTTCAGCAGCCGGACTCTGGACCGCAGGCGGACCAGTTCAGCAGCCGGACTCTGGACCGCAGGCGGACCAGTTCAGCAGCCGGACTCTGGACCGCAGGCGGACCAGTTCAGCAGCCGGACTCTGGACCGCAGGCAGACCAGTTCAGCAGCCGGACTCTGGACCGCAGGCGGACCAGTTCAGCAGCCGGACTCTGGATCGCAGGCGGACCAGTTCAGCAGCCGGACTCAGGACCGCAGGCGGACCAGTTCAGCAGCCGGACTCAGGTCTGCAGGCGGACCAGTTCAGCAGCCGGTCTCTGGACCGCAGGCAGACCAGTTCAGCAGCCGGACTCTGGACCGCAGGCAGACCAGTTCAGCAGCCGGTCTCTGGACCGCAGGCGGACCAGTTCAGCAGCCGGACTCTGGACCGCAGGCAGACCAGTTCAGCAGCCGGTCTCTGGACCGCAGGCAGACCAGTTCAGCAGCCGGACTCTGGACTACAGGCGGACCAGTTCAGCAGCCGGTCTCTGGACCGCAGGCGGACCAGTTCAGCAGCCGGACTCTGGACCGCAGGCGGACCAGTTCAGCAGCCGGACTCTGGACCGCAGGCAGACCAGTTCAGCAGCCGGACTCTGGACCGCAGGCAGACCAGTTCAGCAGCCGGACTCTGGACTACAGGTGGACCAGTTCAGCAGCCGGACTCAGGTCCACAGGCGGACCAGTTCAGCAGCCGGACTCTGGACCGCAGGCAGACCAGTTCAGCAGTCGGACTCTGGACCGCAGGCAGACCAGTTCAGCAGCCGGACTCTGGACTGCAGTCAGACCAGTTCAGCAGCCGGACTCTGGACTACAGGCGGACCAGTTCAGCAGCCGGACTCAGGTCCGCAGGCAGACCAGTTCAGCAGCCGGACTCTGGACCGCAGGCAGACCAGTTCAGCAGCCGGACTCTGGACTTAGTAAATCAGGGCCTATGTGTTACATGGACGGCTAATGAAGCCAGTCGTATGCGTTGGATTGAGAGATGAAACCTTGTTCAGACTATCAGGACATCAGCAGGTCTTTATCCACCTCAGTACGGGTGTCGGCTGGTTCTGAGCCCTCCTCCGTCCAACGTAACGGCACCAGAGACCCGAGCTGGTGGGAAAAATACAAAAAAGAGGCGAGAAGTTCATCTTGCTTGTTCCTGTTTGTAATTTCACCATTATGCAAGGCCTGAGGAGGGAAATATTGATTTGTGCTGGACCTTTTCTCCTGCAAAGTGGAGCTCCTGACATTTTGAATCACAGTACTTAAAGAGGAAACATGAAAAGTGCCTATTTCAGACCCCTGGCTTCGGTGAAACCGGCTCGCCTGGGATTCATCATTTCTTTCAGGAGGGTCGGCCATATTTAGCTTTCACTGATTTTATCTCCCAAATTCACCCGGCCGATCCCTGACTTCCTCCCCGTCTCAGTTTCAAAACAATCTGTGTCCTCGTCCTCCTCACGTCTGCTGAAATGCTCCCTTTGGGGTATTTTTAGGAAGCCCTCCCCGCCTCTGGTGCTCAAATGGTCCGGCCCGGGCCGGAGGAAGGGGAGTGGTGGGGGAAAGGGGAAATCTTCAACAATGACTTCATTAACACCATGTCCAACATGAGCAGCACTGCTGGACTTCACCGCTCCGCTCCAACTCTGGATTTATGACTTTTCTCTTTGGATTTACATCCTCACAAACCTGGTTTCTGTCTGATTCTGGATCCGGTCTCAGGGCTGACATGGAAACCTGAAAAAAGCATGTTGATTAAAAGTGAGTATGCTTTTGGTTTCAGCTCTTATTGGGTCATTAGATTCTCAGATCTGTTGCTTTTCTTCATGCTCAGTGATGATTCATTAAACTGGAAGATTTTTTTATGTAAGTAATTACAAGCAGTTTTAATAAGAGTTGGAAAAGTTGTTTCATTCATGAGAGTGACGAGGAATGTGAAGAACTCTAAAACTTGCTGAATGTTGGACGTTTGTGGGCCTGAAAACGCTGTGAGAGCACTGTGAACTCTGCATGAATCAAAGCTCTTTGTGTTTATTTGCCTGGAAAAGTGTAGGATTGACTCTGAATGTGTGTGGGGAACAAAGAATGAGTCGCCTACTGAACACAACGGTAAATATTCAGGAATTTTAAGAGGAAGTTCAGCCCTGTAGCGGCATCCTTTAGTGGAAATGACTGCTTCATTTGGGGACAAAAGCGCTGAAATCTGTGATTTCACTTTGATCTTTTTCAGGTTTTACTTGTAACATCTCTGAAAATCACATTTCTGAACCGACATAACGTGGATTATTTATAAAGTGTTCAGCAGTGTAAATCTGAGAAGCTGGAGTCCGGTCTGTACACTGACAAAAAGGATTTTTCGGCCTCGTAAAAATCAATTTGACATGAAAAGTAAATTCTACAAAAGTTTTGTATCAGTGTTAATTTTGTTGACGAAAAATTTTCGTCAGTCTTCGTCAACGACCCATTTTTCTTGGCGAAAACTAAACGAAAACCAACGCACGGGGGCTAAAACTAAAACGAAAGTTAATGACATTTTCCTCAACGAATAAAAACGAGATGAAAATACCTGACAGCAATTACATCCAATCAGAACAACTGTTTGTGTTGAAAGGCGGGATGTACGACAAAGACGTCCAATAAGAACATAAACTCGTGCAGCGAGGATGGCCTGCACGCATTCGGTTACCCGCGAAATGCTAAACGAGATGCTAAACAGTTCTCACATGTTTCACATTTCGTGATTAATCTTAAAAATGTCCAGCTCGGAGAAAAAAAGAAGAGCTGACACACGGACACGTTTCACATACGATGGAAACGACACAAAACAAGACGTTGCGTAAAGCGTGCGGAGCGACTATGACCAGCAGAAACACGACCAACCTGAAGCCGCATCTGCTGAGTCATCCCGAAATCCACGCGAAGGTAACCAAGCTGAGTAACGTGGAAATTTTTTACAGTTATTTTTTTAAAAAAAGACCCGAAATGTGTTATGAAATGAAGTAGGGTTTGTGAAGAGGAAAGAAAAAAACTCCTTTTTAGAGGTGGAGTCCAAAGCCCCCCCACCGTTTCTGTTTGCAAACAACAGTATTCAAACTGAGCCCCTCCCTCTCAGGCTAATGGCCGCCTCGTTCTTCAGCCTATTCAGCTTCAACGACTCCTTCAGAGCTCTGAAGCGGGTAAAAGCCAAACTAATATTAACCTGGTTTTCCAACGTGTACTATCTAAAGCTTTTACCTTTTCTTCGGTGCATCCGCTGTTTTCTTTCTTTTTTTTTTTCCTTGGAGAGTTCGAGTGACTGGCGTCAATCATAAGCTTATTCCCACACAGCGTCATGTCCTTAGTTCTGTCATTGGCTGGTGATATAAACAGAAATCTCCACCCAGAAACGTCCCGAACACACAAAAACAAAGCGAAAGAGCGAATTACAGGCAGGAGGAGAGAGAGTTGCATTCAAACTCACTTCTGCATGCGAGTAGAGGCCCAAAGGCGCCGTTTCAGACGGATTTCACTTGCACAAATCTAACGTTTATTCTGGGGGGGGACTTCGGACTCTACCTTTAAATGAACAATGCCTGTTATTAAAGGGGAAGTTCAGTTTTTTTTCAATCTGTACTTATTTTCTAGCATGAAATATGTTCATTTCCTCACCCAGACAGTTTTTGTGCAACTTGAATTCCTTCAGGAGATTTTTAGATCCACTCCAGATCAGCGTATGTCCGATGTAATGGCAGTGATGGGGCAACCGCGCACAGCCTCTAAATAAGACATTATCTGCCACAAACTCCATCTCACCGATGTTTTGTTACAGAACATTAGTCGGACCCCCCTGTGAGCTCGAAGCGGCTTTTTTTGTGGTGATTCGTCCTCATTTACAGACATTTACTTGTTATGGTGTTGCATAATAGTGACATCATCAAAGTCACCGCAGTAAAGAGTTGTCGTTAGAATAAGTAAAATAGTACTAGACTTTAAACCAAATCTATAAATTACAACAAATAACAAAAAAAAAAGATTGATAATATGCATTGATACAAACATCAGTAATATTGATACCATTGGTGTCGATATTGTTAATTTTTGCATCATTCCGCCCACTAATTGTAAATCAATTGTAAGTTGCTAGTTGGATAATGTGATCACTCTGGGAACTGATGCGATTTACAGATTTAAACAGATGACTTGTGATACAAGGGGAAAATGCTTTAATTAGAATATTAAATATACTATTAGAATATTAAATATACTACTACACTATAAGCTAGAAAACTTCTCAACTTTTCCCTCTCTTGAAGAGCAGAAATGATTCCCCAGAAACCCTCGGTAGAACGGGCTTATTGTGTTGCATATTATCAGCAGTGAAATAGCTTCTCTGCTTTTCTAAATAATTCCAGCTTCTTCATTCTTCAGAGGAATGAGCTTGGAGGAATAAGCCAGAAAATATCTTCAAAACAAGGCACAGCAATGTATCATAATAACATTTTCACTTGACCTTTCCTTTTTCTCAATAATTTATTTTAAAGCAAGTAAACTAGAGTGTCTTAGAGGACCTTTTTGCTTTCACATTAACCGTTAATGCGCTGCCAGCTTTGTCTGCGCAGAGGCACAAGTCGCTCATTAAAAGTCGAACTCCAGCAGGAAAAGCTAGTTTTATCACAGAGATGTGGAAAGCTTAAAAGCGAGTGGTCGGATCAGTGGGCAGGTGTTTCTGATTCTCTCTGCAGAGGTTTGGGGTTGTTTTTTAGGTTTTTGCAGATTGTCTCTAAACAAAATTTGCTGAAGGAGCCGGAGAATAGCTCAAATAAAGGCCACAAAATATCAAAATCAAAAGCAAAGACAGCAGCTGGAAACAGATAAATGATACTTTAGCTGGTGTAGTGTTATCTCTTCATGGGTTATTTTGCAAACTGGCTAAAAGAGAACAAAACTTAAACCCCACTAACAGGTCAACCCTGTGGTCAAGAACTGGAGCTACGTGATCCAGTTCAGGTTAGCAAAGCTGCTTGTTGGCTGTAAAGTAGCTACAGCATGAAAATGTGGAGAAAAATATCCTGGAACCAGTCTGATTATGTAGAGGAAGATAAATATGAAAAGATATTTCTGATTATTTAGTAGAGAGGAAGGATTGGATTTGAAAATGAGGGAAATTTTTCAGCACCTGTTGTTATTTCATGCCTGTTGTTTATTAGGTACACCTTGCTAGTACCTGGTTGGACCCCTTTTGCCTTCAGAACTGCTTAAATCCTTGGTGGCATTGATTCAACAAGGTTCTGGAAACATTCCTCAGAGATTTTGCTCCATATTGACATGACATCATCACACAGTTGCTGCAGATTTGTCAGTCTGAGATGATGTCATCTTTATGACATGGCGCGTTATCCTGCTGGAAGCAGCATCAGAGGATGCTACACTGTGGTCATAAAGGGATGAACATGGTCAGCAACAATACTCAGGTAGGCTGTGGTGGTTAAACCGCCACGTTGGTACTAAGGGGCCCAAAGTGGGCCAAGAAAATCTCTCCCACACCATCACACCACCACCACCAAGCTGAACTGTTGATGCAAGGCAGGATGGATCCATGCTTTCATGTTGACACCAAATTCTGAGCCTAGCATCCGAATTTTGTAGCAGAAATGGAGACTCATCAGACAAGGCAACATTTCTCCATCTTCTATTGTCCAATGTTGGTGAGTCTGTGTGAATTGTAGCCTCAGTTTCCTGTTCTTAGCTGACAGGAGCGGCACCTGGTGTGGTCTTCTGCTGCTGTAGCCCATCTGCTTCCAGGTTGGATGTGTTGTTCATTCAGAGATGCTCTTCTGCAGACTTCGGTTGGAACAAGTGCTTATTTGAGTTACTGTTGCCTTCCTATCAGCTGGAACCAGTCTGGCCATTCTCCTCTGACCTCTGGCATCAACAAGGCATTTGTGCCCACAGAACTGCTGCTCACTGGATATTTCCTCTTTCTGGGACCATTCTCTGTAAACCCTAAAGATGGTTGTGCAGGAAAATCCCAGTAGATCAGCAGTTTCTGAAATACTCAGACCAACAACCATGCCACGTTCAAAGTGTCTTAAATCACCTTTCTTCCCCATTCTGATGCTGGTTTGAACTGCAACAGATCGTCTTCACCATGTCTACATGCCTAAATGCATTGAGTTGCTGCCATGTGATTGGCTGATTAGAAATTTGCATTAACAAGCAGTTGGACAGGTGTACCTAATAAAGTGGCCGGTGTGTGTGTCTGAAACCCACCCGTGTATAACGTCTCGCTCCACTGATTATGTGAAGCTGCAGATTCAGGTTCATTCTGTGTGTAAAACATCTGACGGTAAAGTCTGAAAGTGATGTGATGTCAGCAGGTGAACCCTTCGTGGTTTAGTTTGGCCCGGTGACAGCTGGGGGTCAGCCCAGTGGCACGCTGCTGGGCTCTGCAGTATCCTCGCCCCTGGTCCCTCCAATTTACTTCATAGTAACCGGAGAGTGTTTATATGAACTCATGAAAGCCATCTTTCCACTGGCACAGACTTCAGTGTTGTTAGCAACGGAGGGAAACAGTGAGGAGGAAAGGTTACCCGGTACCACGCATGTTTGGGCTGCAGGGTCCTCGTGTGTTTCCAAAAAGCTAAACGGTGGTAAATGTGACATAATTATCATTTAATCTGAGTTTATTTCATGCCAGTTGATCATCAACAAGCAAAAAACAAACGTAAGAGAATTTGACACCTGGATTGCTTTAAATGCGATGCAGCACATTTCTTGCTAATGTGACAAACAGGTGCTGCATCTGGTCTGTGCAGGAAGACGCTTAATCTGTAAAGAATGTGGCTTCCCGAGGTGAAATAACGGGATTAGTGGCAACATTTCAGACGCCGAGTGCAGTGCCCTTTCTTTCCATTTCAAAATGACATGAAGATCACTGTTCTAAAAGCTGCGATGACCACATGGACATGAACATATGATGAGGTTCTAATAAATAAACAGTAAATATTACTATTATTATTATATATTAATATACAAGGTAAAATATTATATATATTTTATTATTAATAATATAAAAAATGTATTAAATTATTTTAATTTAATTGATGTGATAATTGTATTTAATTATTATAATTTCATCAGACTTTAATTATACTTTATATACTTAAACTACACTTTATACTTTTGAATTTTCCTTACAGATTAAGTTTGTATTTTTTATGTAATTTTTTAAAAATTTAATTTCATACTATATTTTTCCAGTAAGGTTGTCTACTCTTTTAAAAAAAAAAAATGAATAAATTGAATGTACATAGAAAATACATTGATACAAGTTTACTCGTCTTGTACAAAGGACAATATTCAATATTATTTTAGTTAGTTAGTAGCAATATTCAGACTCTGGTCTTGATATAATTGACTTGTTGGTTGCGGTTCAGTAGTTCATTTAAATGATACATGAAAATGCTAAAGAATTTTAACCAAAAATACGTCAGAATAATGTGAAAACACTGAATAAAATTGTTTACAATGATTAAATACATTTAGCTGCACTTATAATCTGGATTATTTTTATTTTACATTCTGATTGACCAAAGAAAAAAAAGTTCATTTAGAGCCTCAGATACAATCCTGTTATATCTACTTCATCATAGTCCAGTTATAATTAGGGGTGTGCGATACTGCGGGATTGGGCATTGATCCGATGTCAAGTATCATCGATACTGATTCTTTTTAAACTCATTAATGCATAAACAACCAAATTATCATCCATACCATAAAAATCTGAAATGTACTTGACACCACATATCCTCACATAACAAGATCTCTGAGATTTTGGAACGGAACAATGAGATCTTGCGAGATTTTGCTAGCAAAATATATCAGCCTGAAAACCTTGATACCGATATTTTCCAACATCACATTTTAATGTTAATATCGGCCGATGATAGGCCTATTGGTGGGCGGATAATATCAGACATCGCTAAATTACACATTGCCACTAGGGTTGGAAAAAAAAAATTTGATACACTGAAAAATTGCGATATTTTCATAATGCAGATTTCCTATTTATATTTAAAAACGTGATATTGACCTATTTAACCAATGAAACGTCACGAGATTTTGTCACAGCACGACATAATCTCTCAAGATTTTGTGAGTAAAATGGAGTATCGCATTTTTAAATATCAATATATCAGCATAATGAATATATCGCGATATTTCAGTGTATCAATATTTTTTTCCCACCCATAACTGTTACCATATTTTATAGATGTAGATATTTTTTGTAAAACCAACAATATTTTTTGTGCTGTTTTAACTGTTATTACTGCAAGAAAATATCGTAAATACATAATAGTAGTGTACTGAAAAATTTATGGTTGCCAGAAATGTATACTGTAATATCCTCTACATTCTCACTGTAAATTTTACTGTAAATTCTGACTTTAATATCATAACATTTTCACTGTAAATTTTACGGTGAAAGAGGCAACCACAGCTGCCAGTTTTTCACAGTAAATTCTACAGATATCGTTTTACAGTGTAAATGTCGGATTAATCAACTTTTTCAATGAACCCGACATGTAGTCTGTCATGAGACACAGTAGACATATCAGAGCCAAAGATTAGATCCTTTTACAGGGAAAGTAATCTTGTTTAACTTTGTTCTCAAACCTGTCTTTATATTAAAGGTACAGTATGTAAAAATTACTGACATCTAGTGGTAAAGATGGGTATTTGAAAGAAAAGATGTTTTCTTTCAAATGACTTCATATTCTATCACTTTTGTGAATGTATGGTGGCTGTTAGTGGCCAAAACTCTCCCAGACATAAAGATGTTTTCATGTGTGGGTGGATCCGGTGGTCTCAGGTGTAGCTATGACTGAACTAGTAACTATCTTTTGTGGCTTTTAAGGTATTACTCATCCCGAAAAGTTATCTTACTCCATTTAACAAAGCTATAACAGCATTTTTAAAGTTCAGAGGGTTCTCACATCACAGACATTGTTTTGTCCATTCAGGGACACCGTAGTAAAAGTAGTGGAACAAATATGGCAGCCTCCATATGTGCACCGCCCTGAAAGTAGATATAAATTACTCATTCTAAGAAAATTAACATATTACAGCAATTCTAGTGCAGCGATTACACATCAATAGAAACACAGTTTTGAATTATACATCACATTTTCTGCCATTGACATTTGATTTTTCACATACTGTACCTTTAAAGCCTTTACAGAGATGAAGGCAGCAGATCTCTGTAGTTTCTGACACGGAAACGAACTCTAATCCTGAGTTTGTGGCATCTGGTGTAAAAACAATAAGAGACTCCCCTGTTGTGCATTTAGAAAAACACCATACTGTGATGTTCTTAGTTTGAGTCTGTGCTGTTTTTAGTTTATCACCTCCGTGCCGCTGGTTTAATCACCGGATGTTTGCGTGAATGTGAGCATCGGCAAAGTGCCTGAAATTAAATCCATTGTTATGCAAAAGAAGCACACTGGCTGGGGTTAATAAGTTTCTGCTCCTTTTTAACACAAGTAGGTTTTTTTTCTTTGGTCCACTTTCAAGTTGTAGCATAATTATTTTACTCTTGGGTAATTAATTATATCGAGGACAGCAGGAGTCAATTATCACGTTAATTTCCTCTTTAAACACAACTGCAACCAGTTTTCTAGAGTGAAAATTAAATCTGTTATGTTCATCAAGGATTTATCATTACAATCATTTATGATAATTAGTTGGTTACCATCATGTGGTTGATTATTAATGATAATAATGTGGTTATATGAGGGGTTATTCTGAACTAGAGGGATGCTTTTATATTTAGTCTGGTGTCTGGAGCGCACTGAGTCATGCAGTTTCAGTATTTAACCCTCTGGCCCGGTGTGACTCATCCTAGACTTTCCATTACCAGCCTGACTGCGCTGAGACGAGAATCCACTCAGAGAAACAGTAAAATAAAAATAAAGAAAATAAGGAAACATCGCCCTGCGCTCTGACAGCGCGCTTGTTGATCATCAGCCACTTCTGGAGCTCTGCAGGGTGATTTGAAGCGTCTCTCTGAGCGCTGAAGGGTCGTACAGGTGTTGAGGAAAGTGGCGTGAAACCCTTTAAAGATCAGTTAAATGTCTGACAGCTGAAGGGCTCTCAGTCCTGAGTACGTGAGAGGGAAGTACTCAGTCTGGCTTTGGCCAGTTGTCTCAGATACGTCAGAATAAAAGACTGACTAATGAAGTCTGTTCTTTAACAATCATTCAACTTTAAAGAGTCAGTATTTTGGGAAGTATAATTGTAGCTTTCTGAACACATACAAAGAGAAAATGTACACAGATCTAAGTCAGCTAGCTTAACTCATTAGCGAAAACAGTGCTAAGGCAAATTATTTAGCTTTTCGTTTGTATTTAGTTTTGACAAATGTTAAAATGTTCATTGGGAAATTTGATGTTTTATGTCGTCAGGACAGAGCCAGACTCATTGTTTCCCTGCCCATTAGTGGAGATGTCCGATATTATCAGCCAATATCAGCATCCAAAATGTAATATTGGAAAATATCTGTATTGATTCCTTTGGAAATATCCAATCTGTGGGTCAGATGTGTGTCCACAGATGTTTCTCATGTCTACGGAAGAGGATTAGGGCCACTGGAGGAAATAAAAAGTCTGAATTTTGACTTTTTTCCATATTTTTAAAATAATTTTTTAGGATTTTTTTTTTTTTTTTTAAATTTCGGAAAGAGTCAGAATTCTGACTTTAATATCATTATTTTATTTTTTTCTTCAGTCCTCTTCCGTACATGTCAGACTACATGTGAGGTTAAAAAGTTGATTGATATTGATGTGGAAACCTTTGATATTGACTGATATTGATTGATATTTCTCAACTAATGAAATCTTGCAAGATCTCCTTGTTACTTTACTAAATCTCGGAGATCTTGCTCCATTAGCAGCGTTCCAGCATGTAGAAAAGTTCCTGTTATTGTGAAAGAACTTCATTTCCCAGGATTCCTTTCAGAGTCATGTGACTACGGTGCAGCTGCTGCTGCTACAGACTGACTTACTTTGAAGCTGCTGATAATATGTCTGGTTTTAAGTTGTTGGTTAAGTTACCAAGTTGTTAGAAACATTAGAATTAGCCACATGTTGCCTAATACCTGCTAGCATCTGCTATATGGTAGTATCTGATACCTGCTAGTATCTGATATATGGTAGTATCTAATACCTGCTAGTATATGGTATATGGTAGTATCTAATACCTGCTAGTATCTGGTATATGGTAGTATCTAATACCTGCTAGCATCTGCTATATGGTAGTATCTAATACCTGCTAGCATCTGATATATGGTAGTATCTAATACTTGCTAGTATCTGATATATGGTAGTATCTGATACCCACTATTATCTGATATATGGTAGTATCTAATACCTGCTAGCATCTGATTTATGGTAGTATCTAATACCTGCTAGTATCTGATATATGGTAGTATCTAATACCTGCTAGTATCTGATATCTGGCAGCCAGAAGTCCAAAATGAACTCCTATGGCTGAGTTAAGGAGATTTTGGGATCTTTGTAGCTGTATCTCTCAAAATATGAAAGATACAACCTCACAGTTGTCTTCAATATCGCCATCGGTTGATATTGGAAATTAAGAGTATGACAATATTGGTTTATTGGATATCGGTAAAACAGCCAATATCGAACATTCCTGCCCATTCTTTCTTCTAAGCTTCACAAAAAGTATTATTGCCAGGACAAATGATTAAAAAAGGTAAAGGACTACATGCTAGGCTAAGCCATTATACTTTGTGGTAGACGAAGCAAACATACATTGTGCTAAGCTAGCTTAAAGGTGATATCTACAAGTTTAATTCCTTCCTGCCAGTTGGTGACATGCTAACACTCGCTTACTCAATTAGCATTAGCAACGTAACAGAACAGGTTAACCGTTAATTAGCATTAGTAAATGTTTAACTTACATGGAGGAAAGCAGTAACCTCTGCTGGTCTTTTGAGCCCCTTTCCTACCTTCACTCTCGTCCTGCTTCGTCTTTGTCCAATTGAATTTGAGAAATGTAAAACAAGGAAGATGCTATTTCTGCACAGAGCAATCAAGCTAGCAACTCCGAAGCTAATGCTAACAGCGAAAAATTCTAAAGTTGGTATGGAATTCAGATGTATTTACTTTTTAGACCTGTTAAAATTGACAAAACAATTATTTTTATGCTATAAAAACTCAGGGTAAAATTAGCACTTTTATTCTGCACGTTCTGTAGATGTTTTCTTTTTAAATTATGGTTTTGATGAAAAAGTTGTACTTCGTGCCACTCTATGTAAAGGACTTTACTGATGTCCAGACAACTTCTTTGACAGATGTGTAATCAGTCAATTTGCTTAGAAAAGAAAAACCTAATAATAATAATAGTAATAATGCTTTGAATTCATAGTGGCCATTACATTGTAGGATCTCAAAGGGCTTCAGGTATAAAAGAAAAATGTAGAAGTAAATATTAGGAGTGGGAAAAATATCGATACACTGAAATATCGCAATAATTTTATATGCCAATATCATATTGATATTTTAAAACGTGCTATCGATCTATTTTACTAACAAAATCTTGTGAGATTTCATCGTTACACAATATCGTGAAATTTCGTGAAATCTCAAGGGAACCACAGCTTTTGCCAAAAAGAAAAATAATGTTTAAGGAATTCACTCCTCTGTGACACAAAAAAAATATAATAATTATCATTTATTTTAAAAGATCCCATTAATTAAGGATGAAATGATTAAATAAAGGGAGAAATATACTAAAAAATTTAAATGAAGTGAAAAACATCCACAACGTTGGCAGCTGTAATGGTTGTAATATGGTTGTTTTTGTTTACATATTGTCTGTTTTTGACCTTCGTGTACAAAGTGTTCCCGAACAGAAAAAACTCAAAACCCTAAATTACCCCCAATTTAGTCCTTGTCAAAGCTTTGGTGTCCAGACGAGCATAAACACCCCGGCAGGAACGATCTGTGGCGCACGTACCCTGCCATCCACCGTCTCTCTCAGCATCCACACATGCTGTTCGGTTTCCTGTGCGAGCCGGGCGGAGTCATTCCAATCAGCCATTCTGATCTCTTATCAGGGTCCAGAGGGGCCAAATCACAACTTCCTCAGAGACAAAGTCGTTTGGAAAGGGAAGAGGCAGTGGCCTTTTGTGGTCATACTCAAACCGGAGCCCAGCAGATACCATCGTAAACGTGGAGCTGCAGAAAGAGGGGCCCCTGCATGCGGCAGCTGATATTCAGCGAATATTCAGGCAGAGTAGAAGATGCAGGTGTGCTTTTATTCCTCACTTACTCATAATTTATGTGGTAATTAGGTCAGACATGGATTAGGTTTATTCTAAAGTCCAAAAGTGGCTCCCCATCACCTGCTTGTTTCACAGGGACTATTTATGTGCTCATTGATCCATTGTTTGTGTGGTTTGACTGAAATGAGTTTATGTCACCAGAGAGCTGGCTCCATATTAGAAAGGCTTCCTTCTCTGGGTTTGTTCTCTAATAAATTACCAGCAGCATATCTGGCTGCTCCAGTGCTGGCTGAGGCCATGCCAGTTAGAAAGCCAGGACACTGCCACACTGTAAAAACTGTTACCTGGATCAAATTTTAATGATTGCATCAACTTGTCACAGTTAATCTTTTAAAGGTACAGTATGTAAGAATTACTGACATCTAGTGGTAAAGATGGGTATTTGGGAAAAAAAATCTTTTAAATGACTTCATATTCCAGCACGGTTGTTAATGTACGGTGGCCGTTAGTGGCCAAAATTCTCCCAGATATAAAGATGTTTTCATCTGTGAGTGGAACCAGTGGTCTCAGGTGTAGCTATGACTGTACTATGAGTAACTACTTTTAATGTCTTCTAAGGCGTTACTGATCGTAATCAGTGCTCTAAATCCCATTAAACAGTTTTGAATTATATATTACGTTTTTCTACAACTGATCTTTGATTTCTTTTGTACACTTTGTACCTGGGATGCCAGGCTCACTGCCGATACGTCAGTGACCAGCTGCCTGCAGCATGTCCAACAAGAACTGCAGAGGAATTCATAAGTGACAGCTAACATTAGCCACATTAGCAAACAAGTTAGCTTACCAATCCAGGAGGAAAGTCGCCATTTCAGCGTTTTGATGCCGTGGAAAACGTTTATGTGGGTCCATTTAGTGTAGTCTTCACCTAAATTTACTCCAGTTTTTGCTCTCATCAGGTCACTCCTCTTCAGGGACAGATGACATCTCTGGGTCTCTGCCATCGTCAAACCCGTTAAAATTTATTTTCATATTTATTATCAGGCTAAATACATTTTTTTTAGGAAATGTACTTTCATTGTGCACCCCTCCAAACGCCTTGTGGAGGTTTTTTTTGTTTGTTTGTTTTTTTTTAAATATAGCTTTTAGTAAAAATGTTCCTTATTCAACCTTTAATATTGATATGATATTGCAACACAAAACATTACCATATTTCAGTGTATCTGTATTTTTTCACACCCCTAATTCCAAGACTCATTCATTTTCTGTACCGCTTGTCCAGTTCAGGGTCGCAGGGTTGCTGGAGCCTATCCCAGCTATTATCAGGCGGGGGGCAGGTGCCCCTGGTAGCCTCGTGAGACCATCCTGATCTGGCGAACTTCAGTTTTCACTCGCAGATCAGTCTGGCTACTTTCCGTTGAAGAGAATTTGGAGCAGTTCACCAAACGAACGTCCAACCAGCGTTTGCTTTGAGGCGGGTTGAGGTGTGACGCAACGAGAAGCAACAGTTCAGTTTAAACAACATGGCGGCTTCAGCGGATGAAACTAGCGTTGCTATCGTCTTTTATTCGCAAATTCTCGTTACACAAACGGCGAATATCCTTTGCTGACATGTTTCTTGTTTGATGAGCTAACGAGCTGTTGCCGGCAGCAGCAGGAGTAGCCTGAGTTGTGGTTGTGTTTTTCGTCGTTGCTCAGTTAGTACGTCATATGCTTCGTTGATCTGATTGGTTGACCAACATAGGTGGTGATAGACAGATGCCTTATCCAATCAGCTAACCAGTATTTTCACCCCTTCCCAAAACTACTCCAACGGATGATTCCCAGATGGATATGCGGGAGCAAATCCATCTGGCAGAATCAGGTTAGCGCCTGAACAGGTCGCCAGTCCATCGCTGGGCCAACACAGAGAGACAGACGAACACTCACATTCATTCCTAGAGACAGTTTACAGTGAATTAACCTAACATCATGTCTTTGGATGGTGGGAAGAAGCCGGAGTACCCGGAGAGAACCCATGTATACATGGGGAGAAACTCCACACAGGAAGGAACTGTTGGAATTGTTCGAACAACTCCCCAGCCAGGACTTGAACTAATGACCTTCTTACTGGGAGGCTGCAGTGCTCACCAACACACCACAAGCAAATATGATGAGAATTCCCTTCTCCCCCCCCTCCTCCCTTTCGCTTCTTCTTCTTCTCCTCCTTTTTTCCTCTTTTTTTCCTCCCTCCTTCTTTTCCCTTTAAGACATTTTATCACTTGGAAGCAACAACAACAAAAAGAATCACCAAAAATCTGCTTCTTTTGTCTTTCTTGTTTCATTGATCTCCCGTGAACTGATCTGCTTCCTACAGCAGTCCACACGTTGGCTTTAAATGCTTTCCTGTAAAAACCCTGAGATAATCATACTAATGACAATGATTTCATTTCCCCTGCTAAGATTTTCCTCAAAGGCTCCGACCTTTAACATTTCATGCAGGAGCTGCCTCACTAATCTCGCGCCACAGTTGCCTGAAACCTGGAAATTAGGACCTGGTAAAAGTGGAAAATTGGTTTAAACGACAAGCCCTTTTAACGTGTGAGCCTTGGGATTGCAGACTGACAGGCTGTGATTTTCGGTGTTGGTAATGATGGATCAGGATGATGCTGCACGGGGAGAAAAATGGTTCGGGGCTCTAAGTGTCCACAGATCCCTGGATTTACAGACACTCTTGGGGACATGTGTGCGAGCCTCTCAGCAAGCACAGTTGATCCTTTTTCTATCTCAAATGTCACATCTTCCAACGTGATGCTGGAATGTGAGCTCAGCGCTTCACTATCCGGTTATGTGAAGGGTCAGAACAAATATACTCCTCTTAACTCAGTATTTTACCATTCAGTCCTTTTTTTTTTTACCTTTTCCGCGTGTCTGATCCTCGTGTCACAATGGCTTCATGCTTGCTAAATTTCCACATGAAGCACATGTAGTTCAAATGTGCTAAAAAGTAACTGGAACATTTTCATGTGATCCACACATGACGAACATGTAGAGCACATGTAGCTTACATGTGCAGAAATGTATCTTTGGAAAATTTTCATGTGATCCACATATTTCACATGTGCAATTTTGTGGTTTTTGAACATTTTTCTGTGATCCACAAGTGACTAACATGTGAAGCACATGTATTTCATATGTGCAAACCTTTGGCTTTGGAACATTTTCATGTGAACCACACATCGTTCACATGGACAATTTTGTGGTTTTTGAACATTTTCATGTGATCCACAGGTGACGAACATGTGAAGTACAAGTATTTCACATGTGAAAATGTGACTTTGGAACATTTTTATGTGATCCACACATGATGTACATATGAAATACTTCTAGTTCACATGTGCAAACATGCGACTGGAAATTTTTTGGTGACCCAAGCATAACGAACATATGAGGCGCATGTAGTTCTCATGTGTTGGTACTAACATGTGGCTTTGTAACATTTTCATGTGATCCACACATGAAGAATATGTGAAGCACATGTGGTTCACATGTGCAAAAAAGTGACTTTGGAATTTTGTCATGTGATCCACACATGATGAGCACATGTAGTTCACCTGTGCAAAAAATGTGACCGAACATTTTCATGTAACTCACACATGACGAACATGTGAAGCAAGTGCGGTTCACACGTGCAAACGTGAGTGGAAAATGTTTTGTGACCCAAACATAACGAACATGAAAGGCACATGTAGTTCACATGTGAAAACCTTTGACTTTGGAACTTCTTCATGTGAACCCATGACAGACATGTGAAGCACATAGTTCACGTGCAATTTTGTGTTTTTTGAACATTTTCCTGTGATCCACAAGTGACGAACATGTGAAGCACATGTAGTTCAAATGTGCAAAAAAGTGACTGGAACATTTTCATGAAACCCACACATGACGAACAAGTGAAGCACAAGTAGTTTACATGTGAAAACATGCGACTTTGGAACATTTTTATGTGATCCACACATGATGTACATATGAAACACGTGTAGTTCACATGTGCAAAAATGAATCTTTGGAAAATTTTCAAGTGATCCACATATTTCACATGTGCAATTTTGTGGTTTTTGAACATTTTCCTGTGACTAACATGCAAGTGACTAACATGTGAAGCACATGTATTTCATATGTGCAAACCTCTGCCTTTGGAATATTTTCATGTGAACCACACATGACAAACATGTGAAGCACAAAGTGCACATGTGCAAGAATGTGTCTTTGGAACATTTTCATGTGATCCACAGGGGACGAACATGTGAAGCACATGTGAAGCACATGTAGTTCACATGTGCAAACACGAGACTGGAATATTTTTATGGTCGTTTAATGTAAACGACTCATGACAAACATGTGAAACATATAGTTCACATGTGCAGACATGTCTTTGGAACATTCTCAAGTGATCTACAGGTAACGGACATGTAAAGCATATGTTGTTCACATGGGATTTAAAAAAAAGTTTATTGTTTTGGTTTTGGTTTATATATTTTTCACATGGGGTTCACATGAAATGCGTGGTCATTGAACCCCATATGGTTCACCTGTGGTCACCTGGATTTTCTGCAAGGGGCGTCATTTATCTACTTTAATCAAATCTTTTGAATAAGAAATTATGTTGTGTTTATATGCAAGAGTTCCTTGGCTAAGCACGTGTTTCCATGATTACAGGCATGAGCATAATTTTTTTTTGAAGCACAGTTTAAAGTCTAATCTTCCATGTTTGTTGTTTTGAACATTAGTTTAATCCGTCATCATGCTCCTGCTGTTGCAGCAAATTGCTTCACTAAACAGGTATCTCTGAAATGAATGCTTTGAAAAAAATTAAATGAGGAAAAGGGGTTTTGTAAAGGGAATAACCCTGGGCCCTTGGTAGAGTATATTTTAAGCAATGCTTAAAAGTTGATTGTGCCCCAGCTGACCTCGCATGGGGTGCCAAACATTTGGTCATGCACTTCTCAGCTTCCAGTATAACAGCTGTCCTTCAAAAAAAAAGTGAAGATGGACAGAAGGTGGGGAGAGGAGGGTAAAAAACAAAAATCCTTTCCCCCTCTTCAATACTCCAAACCCCACTCTAAGCCAATTAGCAGTAATTAAAATGTCGTCTTCCAAGAGCCATAGATAATTAATAGCTTTTATGTGCTTCCAGTTTTTCTCCCTCAGTGTCTTTTTTTTCCTTTTACCAAAATACAGATGTAATTAAACTTCAAAAACAGACGACTGATTAACTGCAAATATTTGGCCTCTCAAAGCGGGCGGAGCATGAAACGATTATAACTGAATCAATTTCTCTTTTCCCCTCTCCGTGTTCCCAGAGATTGAAGCCAAGGAGGCCTGTGATTGGCTGCGAGCGGCCGGCTTCCCGCAGTATGTGCAATTATTTAAAGGTAAATATGGCACTTGAAGTAATCCTGTTAGACTCAAAATGTGGACGTACACTTACAGAGATTAGAGTGTGTCCAGATTTCCCCCCATGTTTTATTGTGTCTTTATTTTATTTGAATGTCAGACTGCAGGTTCCCCATTGACACTGAGTGGGTGAAGCGTGATCATCACTTTCTGGATAAGGATGCAATTGATTCGCTCTGCAGGTAAAAGTGATAAGATACAGCAGGTGGACTCGGAAACATAAAGATTTATTCATCCATGTATCGTGTTTGAGTTTTTGAGACTGCACACATATTCAGTGTCTTCACAAAGTTACCTTAAAGACACACAACGGAACTTTCAGCAGTTTTCTCAGTGACGCGCCCCCTATCGGCTAAACTAGCATCCATCTTGTTCGTACCTGTACTGTAAGCTCACTCCAGCCAGTAAAAGACAGTCTTATCTTGACTCTTGTTCTGTCCCTTCCTCTGTTTCTTTTCCTCTCTTCCTCCGGTGATGTTTCCTTGCGTTTCTTTACCGAATTCGACATGATGCGCATTCAAAACAGCCGCGACGTTGATACCTGGTTTACATCCGGTTGCTAGTGAGTGCTGCAACCAATAGTTGGCTGCAACGTCACGGTCGCGTCCCGGATGGGAATCTTACATAGTGCTGTTTCTGAGCCCCGGGACGCCTCTGGGCACTGACAGCTCGAAAATGCGCTTAATGAATGTTGGTGTGACATCAAAATGAGTCAGAAACACAGATTTTTAAGGTCTAAAAGTTACGTTGTGTGTCTTTAAGCCATTTTTACAGATACAGTTCATTTCAGTTCATTGTAAGCTCATTCGTGCATCTTTAAGAGATCATTTTCAAAATACTAATACATCAGCTCATTCTTTTTTCTTTTTTTTAAACAAACAGATAATTTCCTCTGTTTCATATTTTAAAATTTACAGTTAAGAATTTCAATAAATAGACTGATACATGTTAGAATATGGTCCTTAAATTATTTATTTATTTGGCCTACCTTTTTTGTAAATGTACAAAAAAGAAAGTATTATTTTATTATTGAAATCTGTTTCATAGCATGTATAATAAATATAGTATAATAAATACAAAATATAACTAGTTATAAAATGTAACCAGTAATGGGAATGCTAGATTGGCCACATTCATCCGATATCCAATCCAGCTAATTTGTCAATGCCGGAGCCGATATCCGATCCAGGTATCAGTTAATAGAATACAAAACTAACATATAAACTTGTGCATTTACTCAAAACCACATCATTTAGTATATTTTCATAGCCTTAACAGTAGTATATTGCAATTCCTATTTGCGCGTTCATGCAAGTTCACGACACTACAGAAGCCGCTGCTTTCAGCACCTACTCTGCCAATAATGCAAGAATGTGAAGACACATCATTCTGGGGGTGTTGTATCCCTTTAAGGACCAACGCTTCTGGTTTTAAGTCAGAATGTACGTCATACTGGTCCTACTGGAACAAGCGTTGGTAGTTTTACTGTAGCTGGATGTTTAGCACTTAGCTGAAGGCCATCGCTGTGCTGGTGAGAAATAGCTTTTTCTAATCCTGCTGGTTCGTGCACTGCTTTGTTACCACAAGCATGTCTCAGAAAATCCTTCAAAGAGCAGAAAGACAAGTTTTCTTTGTTTTCTTTACCCTTTTAAACATTTCCTTTTCATATTCTGGAAACACAGATAGCATGAGGGGGAAGATGAGTGCGGCACTCTAAATGTGAACACTAACCTCCAGTCACTTCTCCTCTCTTCCTTTCAGGAGGTTAATCACTTTAAACAAATGCATGGAAATGAGGCTGGAGCTGCGGAGATCAAAACGCAGGGTGGGTGTCAGAGCGAACTGAGAGAAACTGGAACTCAGCAGGAGTCTGGTGTCAGAGCAGCTGGAGCCGGGGGGAGCATCACGGTGCCAAGATATCATCCATCCCTTCTCCCCCCTCTCCTTTACACTGCTTCTCTGTTGGAGGACGAGATGTCCGGGGGCCACTGAGAGATTTTTAATAACTTTGGTGGTCATTGTGTTCAGTTTTGTGGATTTATTCGTGTATGATTTGTGGTGAGGTGTTTCCCTGAAGGGGATTCTAACAGTTTTTATGTTTCTGCCATTAAATTCATGCAAATTATTTATAAAGCTGCAGATTTGTTAGAGCAAAATTAAACTTGGTGGGTTTTTGTTTCCGTTTCCTTTCTCCAGGGAGATGAGTGTGATGAAGAGGACTTCTGTGCCATCAGCCCCAACTGGACGTACGACAGGCGGGCGCGACGGTGGCGGCGCCTCAACTCCGCCGTGGAGATCCTCCCGTTGTCCGACAGCCCCGCCGGGTCCCCGTCATCCTGCGATGTCAGCGACCACCACGACGTCTGCTCCATCCACAGCTCCAGCAGCACCGAGAGCGAAGGCCACGACGGCCCCCACAAGGGTCACCGAGAGCCCGATGCCACCTCCGCAACCGTCACCACCACGGACGACCAGGAGACCAGCAGGAGCTCCTCCCGCTGCTCCTCCGCAAACAAGACCCCGTCCCTGGACACGTCTTTCAGTGGGCCCCCTTCTCCTACCGGGGGCTCGTCCACCGTGAGTCTGGAAGCTGAGAGCTGCTTCCCAGACAAGCCCCCCAGGAAGAAGTGCAGCACTCTGCTGAGGAAGATGGAAAAGCTCAGGCTGAGGGGGGCGGCTGGCCTCCTGCCGCTGGACCCCAGCGGTGGAGGCAACACTGGGAGTCTGAACCGGCGTCTCATCAGCGGACCGGTTCTGGTTCAGGATGTGGAGAGGATGCACTGTTCATCCAGGTGAGGAGAGCAGCCCTTTTTAAAGTAGGGTGGGCACAGAACTGCAAAATTACCCATATGCAGCCATTCTACACAGCAAAAACTCCAATCTTACCAAGTACAGCGGGGGGAAAAAGTAACACGTCAACATCTTTCTCAGAAAATATATTTCTAGTAGAGTGATTGATGCACACATACAAAGAAATCCGAACATTTGTGTCCATAAATGAAGTTCTGTGTAATATAGTGAAATGACACGGAATAAGTATTGGATACGCTTACTGAAGTTAGAAGTCTAACACGTTGCTCAGGTGTGATTTTGGCCCATTCTTCCACACAAATGCCTTCAAATCCTCTGTGAACTTGGATCTTCAGTTCTTTTCAAAGATTTTTATTTGGATTCTAGTAGGGTGATTGACTGGGCCGTTCCAGCAGCTTTATCTGAGTGTTTGCTTGGTTGTGTGCTTGGCAGCTGCAGATGGCAGCAGATTCTGGTCCAGAATGTCTCTCTACTTTTCTCCATTCATTCTTCCTTCAATGATATCAAGTCTGCCAGTACCACATGCTGAAAAACAGCCCACACCATGATGTTCCCACCTCCAAACTTCACTGTTGCTATGGTGTTTTTGGGCTCAAGTGCAGGGCCATTTCTCCTCCAAACATGTTGCGTCTTATGACATCCGAAGAGTTCAGTTCTGGTCTCATCTGACCAGACTATATTTTCCAAAATGTCATGGGTTTGTCCAGATGTTGTGTTGCAAACTTTAAATGGAAACAGAGTTTCAAGTGCCAAGGGAAGGGGTAGGGATGAAAATAGGAATTGGAACTGGGCACAAGAGTTCCCCCTCAGCCCTAACTCTTTGTTTTGCGTGTTCATGTGAAGGGGTAGCGGTGTCCCAATTCTGGTTCAGACCGAGAGGGAGGGGGAATGGTGGGGCTATCTGGCCCTCGAAACTGAGATTTTCCAGGAGCACACTAGAAAATGAGTGGTATGTTGTTACTCACGATATCATGTGAAATGCAGGCAAAATGGTGAGGAAATCTGCAAAAATGTGAGTATTTTATCATAAATAAAATATGAAAATTGCTATTTTAGGGTCGCTTTAATGTATTATAGGCAGTTTTATTACAAATGTGAAAAAATTTGCTAGTTTTGTGATGTTACGTGCATCTGCTCATGTCATGTTAAGCTTGAGTCGAAGGCGTCGTCTTTTCCTTTCATTTTTACGTTATTTGTCCTAAAGCCTAAAAACTAATCTAATCGCCCAGGAAAGGGAGATTATTGCTGCTGCAGACGGCATTGCGAACTCTTCCGGAAACAGCCGTGATAGTTTACTCCACCACAGACAACTATTGGTGACGCATGAGGATTTCGACGGGTTGTGCCATTTGTTTGGGCAGGGGTCGGCAACCCGCGGCTCTGGAGCCGCATGCGGCTCTTTAGTCCCTCTGTTGTGGCTCCCTGGCATTGGAAAATGAATTAATGACTATTCTACTAAAGTGTATTGTATTTTGGGTGGTTCACTTTAATAATGTGATTCTAAAAGACCAAGACAAATGTCCCCTTGAGAGACAATAAAGTTTCTTATCTTATTCTAAATTTGAGGATTATGATGATCCCTCTGAGGGATTCATGTACAGTTGCGCACTTTTCCCGAGTTCTCCGAGCACTGCAAATGCAGCACGTGAAATAAAATCCAACTCAACTATTAAAATAAAGACATAATTTATATTTTACCATTTTGCAAAGCAGCCCATTGAGTGTCAGGTGCAACAAGCAGGTAACTGCAGTGAAACGGAGAGTAACTGTCCAGCATGATGATGCTCTCACAAACCTTTATGCAGCCAATCAGTGTTAATAACTGCACTTCATGCTCACGTGCCACTATCGTGCAGCATAGCATGATACAGCCCTATTGAATCAGCAATCACGGAATTAAACATTAAAAACGGAATTAATTACAAACAAAGAATATCACTGAGTGTGGACGTGCCGCGGAGCGCTGAACTTTCCTCCTGGCGCACTATCCCACGAACGCCTCACAGCGGAGCGTCTCGCGCTGTTGCTGCAGTTCTGGCATTTAAAGTGAATAATAAACGAGCTAAAGCTTATTTGTCCACTCCGACCCTGTCATGCTGCGCTTTGATCACTTCTCCAGCAGGCAGGCCGACGATAGAGAAGAAAAGTGTCTGATGCACTGAGCGTGTTTAGCGCTGCGTGGGCAGATTCATTTGTTTTCACTGCTGACCAGATTATTTTGCGTAGCTATGTTCATATTTTGTGAAACAGTAATTTCATTTTTCGGGTAGACCGCTTACTGCATGCGCGGCGCGTCGTCCTTTTACTGGCGCGTGTTTGGTTTGCTGCTGGTAGATTATAAAAGCTGCGTCTTTTTTCATCCTACATAAATACAACCTAAAATAGATTTTTTTTTTTTTTTTATTAAGTGACCTTCAACCCGACGTCTTTTCTTTTTTTTTTAGTTTAAAATGTTTTTTTTGCTGGATGCAGAAATGTAATTTCGTTTTCTCGTTTTCATGTTAAATGCAACACATTTAACGTTTAAGTTTTATTTAATTATCAATGTTAAAAGTCAGTTGATGCTTCAGTGTTTTCTTTATTGTAGGAAACGGGTCTAAAAGGCTGTTTGGCTGAAACAGGTTGCCGACCGGCTTATTTAAGACTTTTACATTTTTGCGGCTCCAGACAGATTTGTTTTTCGTTTTTTTGGTCCAATATGGCTCTTTGACCATTTTGGGTTGCCGACCCCTGTGTTAAGGGAATAATTCAATCCCTACAACTTGAAACAGAGTTACGAGTGCCAAGTGAAGGGAAGGGGTTGGGATGAAAATAGGAATTGGACCTAGCCCCAACCACAATACCCCACGCCTCTGGGTTGCAAGCCGCAGTTGGGTATACTTTGATTCGCAGGCTATATATGTAACAGCGGCGCGTGCCCGAAGGAGCCTCCGGATCCACCCTTCAAACCCACACTTTTATTGAACTCGTTCGTTCATTCATTCTACTTGAAGTATTGGTGAAATGAAGGAATTTTGCTGCAGATAATGTCTTATAGAGACGCTGCCCCGTCTCTCCCGTTATATGGATGCACGTCGGAGGGCGGCTTAACCTAATATATTGCCCGAAAGAGTCAAAGTGATACAGAAATTTTACGGGGGAGTAAATGCACCTATAAACTCCTAGAAATAAGGTCCAGGTTGAAAAAAAAAGTTATCCTTTAAGAAAATAAAGCACATCATTAATCCAGTGGGTGTGATTTAAAACGATGGCAGTCTTTTGGGGGTTTGGTGAAGGAAGACAACCTCAAACAGTCCACAAAGAGCATCTAGTTCAGCCTATTCTCCAGGTACCTCTGGTAGGGGGTTAAACATCTGTAAATGTCCAGTCTGCAGGCTCGACCCGGCAGCCGGTCGTCCTCTTCGCCCTCGTCTCCTCACACCATCAGCAGCAGCAGCAGCAGCAGCCACTCGGAGACCAGCAGCACGGTCAGCACGCCCAGCCCCGTCACCCGGGTCAGGAGTAACTGCAAGCGCTCCAACAGCGGCGCCGGGGCCGGCGGTAGCCCGACCCGAAGCAACCAGAACCGCTCTCAAACCGAGGTTAGAAACGCTCAACAAATTACTTCATTCTTTATTCAGCTTACCTTCGTCTGGACCCAAACCGACCCGTCTTATCACCCTTACAGGACTACAGGAACCAGGTCAACAACAACAACAACAGCAGCCACGAGAGCCTGGTCTTCCAGATCCCCCACGGACACAAACCGGGGACCTTCCCTACGTCCCTCGCGCACAAACACGCCATCCTGTCCCCCATAATCGACAGCACCTCTGTCAACTGGAGGACCGGAAGCTTCCATGGTTACCGGGGGCGACAGAGCTGCCGACGTGGCGCCTCCTCTCTGGCGGGCGGGGACCGGGGTCCGGCATCGTCCCCCTCCTGTGGTCGACTCGCTGGCCTGGATCACCGGCTGAGTGTCTACGACAACGTGCCCGACGACGTCCAGCTGTCGGGAAGTGGAAGCGACGGGGAGCGGATGGGGGAGGAGTCGGAGGTGGGTTCGGACATGGATGCATGATGTTTGTTTAACCATGAGAGGCAGCAACGAACACGCATGTCATTTTTATCATTCTACTCTGAGGTGGGTGGAGAGACAAAACATTACACTCAAGTAATCGTACTGATACTTTAGAAAAATATGGCTCAAGTATAAGTAAAAAATAGTCATCCAAACAATTACTCACGTAAAAGGGAAAAATTACTCGAGTACTGAGTACTTTGAGTAGCATTAAATTTATTTTAAATAGCAATAAATGAAATGATTTTAATTTTGAAAATTAAAACATAAAGACATCCACCACATTAAATAAAAGACTTTTCATAACAGTTTTCACGCTCTTATGGTCTTTTATAACAAAACTTCTGAGACCAGAGTGTAGTAAAGTATGTTTCGCAAATGGAGGTACTTCGAAGCATTCAAGGGGTACATTACATTTTTAATTTTTCTTTTGTTTTTTAAAGAATGAATAATTATATTTCAATAAAATTGATCTAATTAAGATTTCAATAAATGTGAGTGTATGTTCATAAACTGAGTTCAAACTTAGTTTCACACTATTTCTCCACATTCTGACATGGTTTGACCCAATGAGCCAAACGACATAAAACGTCGGCCACTGACACGTTATTAATGCAAACAATGGAGACCTGGTTGAATTGCAGAAATCTGACTGAAAATAAAGACAGTTAAGGGCCAAAGAAAGCAAAGTAGCCATTGTTTTGCATGGTTCCAGTTTAATAAACCAGACTAAAATGACAAAATGTAGTTTTGTTTTTTTAAATTTATTTTTCCAACCAAAAATACTTTGCGGTAAATAGCAGTACTAGGCTGAAAATAGATTTCACAAGGGGTACGTTGTAGGAAAATGGTTGAGAACTGCTGATGTAGACTACAGCCCTCTTGTGTTCTATCTGCAGCTTGCAAAACAGAGGCGTGTCGTAAAGTGGGCGTGTTGTCGAGTGATGTCACTCTATGACACGCCCACCAGACCTAGAAAACACGGTAAAATCCAACCTTACTCTTAACCCTTCCCCTAAACCTAACAAGACCCACCCACTATGCGACACGCCCACTATATAACACCCCCCTTGGTTGCAAGCTGCAGATAGATGCACTTGTTCCAGCTTGCTGCTAACTCTGTTCCTTTGCAGCACCGACGCTACATAGTCATGTGACTGCCTGGCTGCACCTGATTGGTGGCAAATAGTGAAACGTGGCTCGTAATGTTTGACGTAGCCAACAGCAGCGTTTGTTTAGTGAGACGTTCATCTGGAAGTCTCTCTAAACAAAACTGTCATTCATGCATTTATAAGACCAAAAATAAGAGGAATGAGTGGAATGTATGCCATTGTAATGCAAGAGAACCTAACTGCAGTTACAATGACCGACAAGGACGCCGCCATACATCCAATCCATACAGGAAGGCTCAAGCGGAAGTTAGTTACACAGCGCTTAGAGTATCAATCTGCGGCTTACAAACAGATGTGTGTGGTGTAGGGTTAGGAGAAGGGGTCAGGGTTAGATTTTAGTAAGTTACATGAAGAAGAAACTTCCGATTGGGCGTGGATTGGATATATGGCGACGTATCGTGACTGCAGTTGGGTCTCTTGTAACAGGACGCGGGATGCAGAGAGCAGCCACAACGTCGCCATGTAAATCAATAAAACAAGAAAACGTGAACCTGGTCTAGAGGAAACTGTAGAAAATTAGATATTTTCAAGGACTTTTCCAGGACATTTTCAGGACTCAAGCAGCGGCAAAATAGACACGAAGAGGCCACGAAGCAGAGGGAGGAAAATTTATTTCCAGGATGTTGTACTATTTTTACCATTTTCTATTTGTTTGACCATTTTTTCCTGTCATGGAAATCATTTTCCAGGTTTTTCAGGACATGTGGGAACCCTGCACAATAATTAAGAAAATATCAGGCATCAAGACGAGGTCACATTAAAAGAGGTTAATGGGCAATGATGTCATGAAGAATATCCCAGAGTTTTACTCTCTTTGGATTTGTTGTCTTATATTTTCAGATCAACTACGATAAAAAGAATGTTTGTAACGTCTTACAAGTCTTAACTGGTTTTAATGAGATTAACCAGCTACTGAAAGATGTTTTCTTGTTTGTGTAAAGACTAACAGAATGCTCCTTTAAAGGAGAGATGAAGCAGCCTCAGCATCCAGATCTGCTGCTCTCCTCACAGAAGTATCAAAGCTCAAATGAAAGTCTATAAAACAGAAGTAACTCAATCACGGATATTGATTCTGCTTAGCTCAGCTCCACGTGGAGTTAAAGCTTTCCTCATAAAGCGGGATATCTGGTGTGTGCTTCCAGATTGAGCCTGTGCAGTCATCTCTGACAACTTCCATTAATCTCCGGAGATGTGACTCCATCTGGATTATGAGACGAGCCATTTGGAGTGAAGCTGGATGAAAGTTGGCATCACTGGGAGTAAAAGCAGCGATAAATTTTACTGACGTTACGAGGAAATTGCTTTTATTTCTCGACTTAACCTTTGGGGAAATTCCAGTTAGGAAGGTGTCGTTTTAGGAAGCAGGGCCGTTTCAAGGAATTATGGGGACCCAAGCAAAATGACAAGCCCCCCCCCAAAAAAACATGCTGTACACGTAGTATTTTTACATTTTAAAAATTTGAAAAAAGGAGCAACCATCCCCATACCATAATAAAAAAATTCTAGGATACTTTTTGATAAATGGTCGGTCCTTGCAGGGGGACACGCCGCAGAATGGGAGTGGACGCGTGTCCAAACGGGTCCTGTCATTGACCCTCCACCGCCGGCTCACCACTACCAGTTGCAAGTGAAGGGGTCCAGTGGCGGAGCCAGAAATTTAAAATAAGAAGGGAAAATGGTTTGGAAGCAGTTTTGGGCTTTCCCTGAGAAACAGAAGTTTTCTTTCCCCAATCGCAATATCTCAGCGAGAAAAGCTTAAAACGTCTGTTTGTCCGATCTTAGAAATTCCAACTCAATGGGGTATCTAATGTCTAAATAAGAAGGAAAAGTGGTTTGGAAGCAGCTTCAGGTCTCTGTAACTGCTTGAGTGCCGCCCGGTTAAAACATGGTGGTGGCCGCGGCCACCCCCGTAGCTCCCCCCTTGAGGTGTATGTCGATAACGTTGTTGTTGCACTTTTCTGCAGGGACAATCACTGAATTTAAAGGGAAGCTCACACGGTTTGTGGTTACATTGAGTTCATAACCAGGCCAGTTATTGTCTTGGGGCCCCAGTCCAGCTCGGGGCCCTCGGCAGTTGCTTGGTTTGCGTGCATTGTTGCATCGGCCCTGTTGGGAAGGAATCCCTGCATGATCTTCCCGCCTCTTTCTGTCTCTCAGGTGAGTCGGCTGTTGGCAGGTGAGGACGTCTTCTCGGCTCTGGACAGCGTCCTGGAGCGAATCAGCGACCTGCAACAGCTGGTCACCTCCTGGTCTGAGAACATCTCCGAGGATGACAGTCAGAGAGGCTCCTCCACGTCCTCCTCTTCCTCCCAGGACTCGCCCGCCCACGGCTCCGCGGCCGCCTCCCCGTGCCCCTCCTCACCCAGCCACATCCACCTGGAGGTGCAGCATCCGGAGGAAACGGAGGGCCGCGAGAAGGCGAGCGAGGAGCCGGAGACCGGGTCCCCGGCAGCCAGGAGCAGGTGAGCGGTGCAGTTAAATCCAGCTGTATTTACACAGCATTTCACATTTCACAAGCAGCATAACTCTAAGTGCTTCACAAGTGTTGGTAAAAACAGATCAGGATCATTAAAGAGATTAACAATCACGTCGGGGACACACAGACAAATTATTGGACATTTGTGAGTGTAAGCCGGCCACTAATAATGACAGTTATGGGAATTGATGCCGCAGGCTTCAAGCAAATCAGAGCGAAGTTAATGCGAAGCACTAAAGATAAAAGCAGCAACCTCATGCTGCATATTTGTTTTCAGATATGGAGCAGTAAAAAGTTATGGAGCCTTTCCTGTGATGGAAAGTCTGCCTCATCATCAGACTGCAGCGCCGTTGATGGACCAAGTTTCTGTAACAGATTAATGATGTACAGCTGTGTGCGCGCTCGTGCACATAAACGTGCTAATTATAGACTTCAGACAGTTCATGGCCTGAATGTGACCTGAATCATTTTCTTCTTCATTTTCAGTTATGACTGAATGAAGATCATAAGAATGTTTGGCAGCATTTAGTTTCCCCTTTATGACTTAGTGAATATATATATATATATATATATATATATATATATATATATATATATATTGTGTGTACACACACAATATATATATATGCAGTCATCCTCAAAATTATTCTTACCATTCAATTAAAGAAAAGGCTAAATTAAAGAAACTAAAACAAAAAACTAATAAATAAAAATTTACTAAATTTGTTCAAAAAGAAATCTTTTTGAACATTAGAGAAAAACGCCTGATTGCCTCATCATGCTTGTTTACTTGTTTTAATTTTGTGAGTTAAGTTTTTATTTCTTTTACACCACAATGCAAAATCAATGTCATTTATATATATATACATATATATGTACACACATTTATATACTGTATATTCTCATTATAAACATGCATACTATACTGTGTGTGTACATATATATATGTATATAAATATATACATATATATGATTTCTTTCCTACTTTAATTAGAGGGTATGAACAATTTTGAGGACAACTGTGTGTGTGTATATATATCTATATATCTATCTATATCTATATATTTATATATGTATGTATGTATGTATTTATATATATATATATATATATATATATATATATATATATATATATATATATATATATATATATATATATATGTATGTATGTATGTATGTATGTATATATATATATATGTATGTATATACATACACATACATATCTACAGTATATATACTCTAATCACAAAGAGTTACCTCACTCATATGATGAATTTTAACTGGAATCATAATGTGGTAATTCCTCCATCTCAAACAATTTAATTAAAGAAAAGCTAACAATAATGGGTGTACTACAAGTTAAAAATGTGAGGGATGGGTACCGAAATCGGTACTTTTATTGGTACCTACCGAACTCCGTCGGTACTACCGGGTACCGATTCACGTAAAATCAAACGGTACCATGTTTCGGTACCTAAATGCATCCTTTTTAATGTGAGGTAGTGGAAGAGTTTGTTATTTCTGTGCCGCACGTGAACGTTGCATCACAGCATGACATCAGCAGCAGCGGCCGCGTGTTCAGTCAGAAGCTTTCCTGCTTCATTTCTCTAAAACATCAAGTTTGCTACAATATTTGTGATGCCAGCGGCGGGAACACGTCTGATCTGAGGAAGCAGCTGATTAAACACAATATTCTTCTCAAAAGCTCCGTTCCCGATGCTTCGTCTGCAACAGATGTAATCGGGGGCAGATAATAACCAGCAGGGTTCACAAACTGCCGTTCAAGAACTTCATACGATGTGAATATTTACTGAGTTTACCATCAACCAAGACAGTAAACCAGTTCTGGGGCGACGGGTCACGTCTCGCCCTCCCTCCATCGCATCCCACATCTTATTAAACTTTTCATCAAAGCGGAGTTTCTGCACGCGAGTGCACCAGCCACCATACTTACATCTGATAAATAAGAGTCTGCGTCTCTGAAACAGCTTGTCTGGTTTAACCAGCACGGCAGAAACTGTCTGCATCAAGTTAGTAACCTGATCCCTGCAGCAGGATCACAGCCTCCAGACCTGCGCAAAATGCTGCCACAGAATCAGTTTAGTGTCCGAGAATATTCCGTCTTTCTCATTAAATTATTCTCTCATTATTATTCAGTCTGGAACAAACTCCCAGAAAGTCTCAGATCAGCTTAGTTTATTTAAATCCAGGTTAAAGACCCACCTGTTCTCAGCTACATTTACAGAGATTTTATTCTAAAGTTAAAATCCGCACGGCTCTATGCTCTCTCTTTTTAATCTTAAACAGTAATTTTTAATGTTTATCATTTTAAAATCATACTTCTACTTGTTCGTTCTTAATTATTTTCTCTTTTGCACCCCGCTGTAATGCTTATGGTTTATCTAAAGCACTTTGAATTTTCCTGTAGGCTACATGAAATGTGCTGTATAAAAAAACTTGGCTTGCCATTAAGTTTCCCTCTGTTACCAGACGCTCTGACATCATAGAGAATAAAAACAGCTGGGTTTGCTTTAATAGTAATAGTTAAAAATTCTATGTTGAGAATGAGAAATAAATCTGTTTTTGCCATATAAACACACATAAAAGTACCGAAAGTTGGTACCGTATCGAATCAAATGTGAAAGGTACCCATCCCTAAAAATGACATGTTTCACATGTTCGTGTCGTCTTGGTCTGATGACGTCTAAATGTGAACAGGATGTTTAGAAACAGGATGTTATTAGACCAGAAAATTTAGAGGCCAACTAACATTTGACACTTTTTTTTGTATTTTTGGAGGGTTAATCATCTTTTTTGAAAACTGCATGATGTCCAAATAACCACTGAATAATGTGTGCAATGAAAAGTTTAGAGAAAGTCTAATTCAGTTCACCTGGAAAGGTTACAGTGCATTTTAGGTTCATTCTGACATCATACTACCTCTCTCTCTCTCTCTCCATATATAAATATATATATTTCATTCATTTTTGGTCATTTTTTATTCATTATCACTTTTTTTTTTTTTTTACTTGTCTGAATTACTATTGTGAATTTTGCCTTTCTTTAATGGGAGGGGTGTAAACTTCTGCATGTATGGGTGGTCCAGCTGTGGGACGTGACGGCTTGTCTGAAATTGCTGTTGTGTGTCCAGCAGGGCGAGCCAGCAGCTGCACTGGTCCAGCGAGCAGAGCCTGCCCTCCCTGCCCCCCAGTCCTGGACTGGAGAGCCAGTCGGCCTCCCAGATCCTCCTGCTGCAGAAGCTCTCACTGCTCAAGCTCACCGCTCTGATGGACAAACACTCCCCATCCAGCAAGCAGGGCTGGAACTGGTAAGGATGGGGGCTGGGACGGCTTCATGCATGCGTGGGGGGGGGGCAGCAGGTCAGGTTCAGAGCTGGCAGGCAGGTGTGGGAAGGTGAAGGAGCAAAGCTGGATTAAAAGCAAAGGCAGAGCTGCGTGGAGACGCTTTTGGAAGGCAACAGCGGTGGTGGGGGGGTAACACTGACGGCAGAGTAGACGGTTTATTATTCATGACTCCGGTGGAACGTTTCCTCCGCTGAGGAAGAAACTGCCTTCCACACAGCGAGGACGGCTCCACCCAGGATCTGCCTTCCTTCCAGCTCTGCTGTGGCACATTTTAGTTTCCTTCTTCTGTCCTCAGATGTCGCAGCTTCTCAAGATTTATTTAAATTCTCAGTCAAGCTCAGCTCAGGTGAGAAAATACCAGGAAAGTCAGTCTGTAACCAGAGATAAACATCATTGACCAGAATTTGGGCTTCGGATGGCTGTGAAACATAGAGCTTCTGTGAAATGAAGAATTATTTGCTTTATTTTAGGAAAAGAAACTTACATTTAAAAAAAAAAAAGCTTGTTATTCCTCAGAAGTGAAGATTTTTCAGGAATCTCGTGTTTACAAGGCTTTTATCTCGTAATACTTTCATCTTCAGTCTTTTAGTGGTGAATAAATCCTTTTCATCTTCCTCCTCACCTAAACCGTAGATGGTTTAGTGGTGGTGAAATTATAAGCGAAACACTGCACTGTACTGTTTATATGGGTCAGTATTGGAACAGGCTGGGACGTATTACACGTAACTGTCATGTCAAGGTTGTTTCCTTGAATCAGTTCATCTGAGGCAAGTTGTGTTTTTGAGGATTAATTTTACCATTGAACAATAACCATGTTCTTAATGAACCGAAAAGACTCATTAATATCATAGCTGGACATTTTTGGAAGTTGGAGTGGGGCTTTTTTAGTTTTAGCTATTTTAGGAGGATATCTGTGTGTGCAGGTGACTACTACTGTGCATAATTATTAGGCAACTTAACAAAAAACAAATATATACCCATTTCAATTCCAATATAACAGCTCAACATTCAACAAATATACATTTCTGACATTCAAAAACAAATTAGTGACCAATATAGCCACCTTTCTTTGCAAGGACACTGAAAAGCTGCCATCCATGGATCCTGTCAGTGTTTTGATCTGTTCACCATCAACATTGCGTGCAGCAGCAACCACAGCCTCCCAGACACTGTTCAGAGAGGTGGACTGTTTTCCCTCCTTGTAAAGCTCACATTTGATGAGGGACCACAGGTTCTCTATGGGGTTCAGATCAGGTGAACAAGGAGGCCATGTCATTAGTTTTTCTTCTTTTAGATCCTTTCTTGCAGCCACACTGTGGAGTACTTGGATGCGTGTGATGGAGCATTGTCCTGCATGAAAATCAGGTTTTTCTTGAAGGATGTGGACTTCTTCCTGTACCACTGCTTGAAGGTGTCTTCCAGAAACTGGCAGTAGGGCTGGAAGTTGAGCTTGACTCCATCCTCAACCCGAAAAGGCCCCACAAGCTCATCTTTGATGATACCAGCCCATACCAGTACCCCACCTCCACCTTGCTGGCGTCTGAGTGGGACTGGAGCTCTCTGGCCTTTACCGATCCAGCCACGGGCCCATCCATCTGGCCCATACCAGCACCCCACCTCCACCTTGCTGGCGTCTGAGTGGGACTGGAGCTCTCTGGCCTTTACCGATCCAGCCACGGGCCCATCCATCTGGCCCATACCAGTACCCCACCTCCACCTTGCTGGCGTCTGAGTGGGACTGGAGCTCTCTGGCCTTTACCGATCCAGCCACGGGCCCATCCATCTGGCCCATACCAGTACCCCACCTCCACCTTGCTGGCGTCTGAGTGGGACTGGAGCTCTCTGGCCTTTACCGATCCAGCCACGGGCCCATCCATCTGGCCCATACCAGTACCCCACCTCCACCTTGCTGGCGTCTGAGTCGGACTGGAGCTCTCTGCCCTTTACCGATCCAGCCACGGGCCCATCCAGACACTCTCATTTCATCAGTCCATAAAACCTTAGAAAAACCAGTCTGAGATATTTCTTGGCCCAGTCTTGACGTTTCAGCTTGTGTGTCTTGTTCAGTGGTGGTGGTTTTTCAGCCTTTCTTATCTTGGCCATGTCTGAGTATTGCACACCTTGTGCTTTTGGGCACTCCAGTGATGTTGCAGCTCTGAAATATGGCAAAACTGCTGGCAAGTGGCATCTTGGCAGCTGCACGCTTGACTTTTCTCAGTTCATGGACAGTTATTTTGCGCCTTGGTTTTTCCACACGCTTCTTGCGACCCTGTTGACTATTTTAAATTAAACGCTTGATTGTTCGATGATCACGCTTCAGAAGCTTGGCAATTTTAAGAGTGCTGCATCCCTCTGCAAGGTATCTCACTATTTTTGACTTTTCGGAGCCTGTCAAGTCCCTCTTCAGACCCATTATGCCAAAAGAAAGGAAGTTGCCTAATAATTATGCACAGTAATAGTCACCTGCACACACAGGTTATTTATAATTCTTATGTTTACATGTTATTTAATCTTGAAATTGCGCATCAATAGGGGCGTGTCCTTTTGGTTGACATGCGACAGATCAAGTGGCGAGCTCCTTGCTTGGTCCCAGGAAGGCCTCAGCCTGTAACAGCTGGTAGGTCTGGTGTAATATTTTTTATTTATTTTATTTTTATTAGCTTAGAATGGTTTTGATATTCAAATATAAGCAAAGCATGCTGTGCCGTGTTAATAGTAGATAAAAGCTGATATAAATGAAAAAATATCATTTTTGCTGGGGTGGCCTGCTTTTTCTTCAGGGGGGCCATGGCCACCCCTTGGGGCCGCCATTGGTATCGTATTGGCAGGAAAAATTTTGGTATTGCCAATCCCTAATTCCCATGAATGCCACCCATAAAGCTCGGCGATCGCCGTTTGAAGGAAACAAGTCATCAATCACACGAGAGTCACGCAGTTTAACCGCCTGGCAGCTGCACTGCCACTTGGAAACTTCAACTTTTTCAGTCATTTACGGGAAGAAATGCTTGCAAAGCAAAGAAAAGGCCCAAAACTTCAATTCAGCAATACAGAAAGTCATCTTCTTTAAAGTGAAGGAGAATCACGAGCGTTGAAGCTTGACAGCCTCGGCCTGGATTCTGCTGAGGCAGCTGATGTTTGTTGCTTTTTAAAGTTTGCTTTTACAGTTGCAGGTATTTGAATCTCAACTCCTCCGTGCTGCTTCTGTCTCAGCAGCTGGAACAAAATCCACATTTCTTTTACTCCAAACTAAGTTTAACAGCCTCAGCTCAGCCTGGCGGTCTGTTCCAGTGAACTTTTTCCTCCTCACTTGTTTAAGGAAACAGTTCGGAGTACCATCATGCTGTTTTCGAATGATAAGCACAACAATATGCATTTTTCACAATGTGCAAATCCCAATTATGTGATGAATCAGCTTTATTATCCACATAATAAAACGGCTTTCCTGTCAAAAATCAAGCTCAAAAATTAGCATGGCTCACTGTCATTCCATCTAAAGCAGCTAATTAAAGCTTAAACTTGCAAAAACAAAGTATAACAGATTTAGCTTTTCTAAGATCCTTTCGGGAGCTGAACATTACCATATTGAGGGTTTATCAAGCACAAAAAGGGGGCCGTGAATTCAGTTGGAAGCATTTAGGGCACAAATTGATGTCTGAATTTTTCTTGCAGGACTCAGACTGCAGCTCATTTTTATTTGAAGCAGTATGCGGTTTTAATGAGATCAATGTTTCGCCTCCTACTCTTCATTTCTGGAATAAGTCCTTGTAGAAAATCAAAACAAATTCATTTTTTGCTGATAAAACATTTAAATATTCTGCTTGTTTACTTTTTTTTTAACATTTGTGTCAACACATGACCTGCTTGTTTTATGCATTGGTAGAAAAACCAATTAGATTTTTCTCAGGGTGCTATGCGCAGCGAGATAAGGCTGAATGTGGGAAATGAGCATTTCAAACACATACCCCTCCTGAAATCGCATATTGTAAATATCCGTCTTTAATTTTCAGGATCAGACGCAGAAAAAGCAGCAGAAGGAATAAAGTTTGTTTTATGGGGTGTAGACCGTACTAAACCACAAGGCTCATGGGAGATATCATGACCACTAATGCTCCATTTGTTAGGAAAAGTACAAACTGAATTGCAAATTAGCTTTCTTTATTCAAATTATAGTATTATATCTGCCTCATTTATGGTTGCACATGTTTTGGGAAACATATTGTAAACATTAAAATGGTTTTTGCAGCAATTTTATGGTATTTCAGTTAAAGAAAAGGTTCCAGCCAGATGCTGCTAACGTAGCACTTAGCAGCTTTAGCTTAGCACTTAGTTTAGTACAATTACACAAAACAGCAAAAACCAGTTTTATATTCAAAGTGGCTCAACTTCAAGTCTTAGCACCTCTAGATTCGACCCATTATTGATTACTTGTTTTAGTTTGTACACTTTTTTTTTTTAGTTTGTACACTTAAATGTAGCAAATTGAAGCGCTACCTTTTCCCTCCATCACCAGTTTTCACTTCGAGCTAATGGTTGGTTTAAAATCTGGTAAACACAAACTGATTTTACATTAATAATCGTACATGGGGGGAAATGTAGCAACAAGATGCTGTTAAATATCAATTACATATGTTTGATTAGGCTATTTTCATAATATATGTAAAACTACTAACAATCACTAGCTTAGCTAAGCTAAAAAGTAACCTCTGTCCAGGATACAAACAACCACAGCATCTACAAGAACGAACATATTGTTACTCCGTACAAAAACAGAATTTAGATAGAAAATTAAGATTTTAAATATCTCATTCAGTTTTGAAAGATCTATTTACTGTCATTTAATGAGTCATGCTGCTAGCTACTTGGATAAAAAAAAAAAAAAAAAAAATCCAGATGACTTGTTCTAAAATGGACTAGTGTGACTTGTATTACTGTATAATCTGTCTACATGTGGACTAAAAACTCTTTATAATGTATTTAAATGTGTCCCTAAAAAGCTGCATTTACTTTTAACTTGTTTATTTGTTGTAAAATGAGACATTTGTGGAGTTCCATAACTTCTGATCCAAAACAGTTTAATGAAAAATGGTGGCAGTGAAAGACATCTCTGTTAAGCAGTTCAGATGTTCAAACGAAGAAGCCCTCCAGGATTTTGTAATATCTTCATGTCTTATCACTTTAATCATGTAATCACCGATTCCAAAGTGAGCACCTGATGATTAAAAATAGAGCAATTAGCTGATAATTGGGCCAGTGAATGGCACTCAGAGGCACTTTTCTCAGAATGGCCATTTTGTTTCTGAGAGCTAAAAAAAACTCACTGAAAAATCTGAGAGAAAGAGGAAACACATTCAGAGTGAATGTGTGATATCATCTGGGTTTAAAGGTGCAGACCTGACATGTATTTTCACTATTATTTGGAATAATAGACAAAAATGAGAACTTTTTCAAGCTTAAACTATTCAAATACTGCATTTTATTTCAGAGTATCATTGTCCTCCAATGACCCGAAAGGGTAGTAAATTGAAGTCACAATTGGTTAAACAAATTAGGAGAATTATCTAAACAGGAAACTCCAAGAACTTTGAGAAATGTTCGTGTTTTCTCTTCGTCATCTTCTAATCCAGTATCATCCACATTTCTGTGACAAGTAAAGTTTGACTCTACTTTCAAAAGGAAAGCTGCCAGTTTTGTTCTCCGTTGATGCTTCTGTCCATAACGCTTCCTTGTCCACGCTGTTGTACTCTGGAATCATGAGGGGAGTCCCAGGTCTAACGGGGACTCTTGCCGTTGCAGGACTGTTCCCAAACCTCCGAGGAAGACCAGTGCGATGGAGGTAAAAGGACGGCGGGTGTTTGGTGTTCCCCTGCTCCTCAGCGTCCAGCAGACAGGAGAGCCGCTTCCTCCGAGCATCCTCCGAGCCCTGGTTTACCTCAGGACCGAGTGTTTGGACCAGGTAACATCCCTGACATGTAACGTGTCGTTTCTACGCTGAGGTGTAAGATGATCAATAATTAAGTTAAACGAGTTGCAGATAATACACTCGAACTTCGAGTTAACATTTGTTCTTCCATCTCCCAGGTGGGTCTCTTCCGGAAGTCAGGGGTGAAATCTCGTATTCAGTATCTCCGTGAGCTGGTGGAGTCCGACCCAGACGGGGTTTCGTACGACGGTCAGTCCGCCTTCGACGTGGCCGACATGGTGAAGCAGTATTTCAGAGACCTGCCTGAGCCCGTTTTCACCAGCAAGCTCTGCGAGTCGTTCCTCCACATTTATCAGTGTGAGCAAATTGTGAATTTCACTAACTGCATTTTGAAGGTTATTAACACCAGTCGTACCAAGCTGCCGAATTTTTTCTCTCCCCCTAATGATTCTACCATATACTGAATTTCTTCGGCCGCTGTGTTTCCCGTGGGTCTTTCACGCCTCGTTAATCACCTGCTGTATGTGGCCGTTTACGTACAGTCGTCCTCAAAATGATTCATACCCTTCAATTAAAGACGAAGCTAAATTGAGAGTAGTAATTCAAATTACAAGAAACTAAAGAAACTAATAATAAATAAAATTGAAAAAATATAATTTAGTGAAAGAAATTATTTTTCAATTATAGTTGAAAATAATAATTGAAAAAATGTCCCAGACACATTAGAGCATCTTCCCCATGAACAGTGGACCAACATACCTGTCAACAGGTGCAGACGTCTGATTGGACGTTACAGAAAACACCTGATTGCAGTGATTGGCTCAGTGTTGCTCAACCTTCAGAGCCCCATCATGCTTGTTTGTTTTATTTTTGTTAAACACAATTAATTTTTATGTATTAATACTTTTGTCAATTTCAACTTATTTCTTATCATTTCTTTGCAACTTATAATCGAATTTCCCTCCCGGATAAATGTATTTTCCTTATTTCATTTCAGTGACAGCTATTTTTTTTCCTTTTAATTGGAGGGTATGAATAATTTTAAGGACCTCTGTATCCACGTCTCTCATGAGAAGTATCTAATTTCTCATCAACTTAGTGACCTTTCTTACCATTATCTGATTTTGAGTTATCAGATTATGCAGACAGCACGGTTTGATGTGGTTTATCAGAAAATGGCATTTATGTGATTATATGTGATTATGAGAACCTGAATTAACGCCCATGAATTTCTTCCCAGTATTTCTACATCTTCATGCACGTAAAACCTGGAATCTGACTTTAGTTTTTCTGTCTGTGCAAGTGAAAAAGCTGGGTTGCTTCCATCTTATCAACATCTTCCATTAAATACCGAAGCAACGAGTTGAAGACAAAAGGAAGACACGGTAGCGTGGAGCAGCAAAAGTCAGGGCTGGATCTACTAAGATCCAAATATACGTGTAGAAATTTGCCTGTGCTAGCTAGAATTTTGTGTTTTGCAGTTGATTTACTAAGAGTGTTTGCACAAATGGCGGCAGGCGCAAACGTGTTGGAAACGCCCCTATATAAATGAGGATAACGCGTGCTCCGAGGTTTGCAGCGTGGAGAATTTCAAAAGACAAAAGGGCGAAAGGAAACTACAACCATGTAGTGTTGATATAATTTAAAATAAGTATGATAAATATAAAATAATACAACCAGTATTCATGCAAAGTCTCAGAAAGGGCCAATTTATGAGGACACGGATCAGGAGTTGCTGAACAAATTAAACTGTCTGCAGCCTTGAAGATAGTCTTTGACATCTATTATGCACAAAGTGCACGCTGCCAAAGATCCTGTCCAGCCAATAAAATCCAAGTTAATATGTGACGTTGGCAAAAACAGGAAATAAAAAGACACAATTAATGCAGCTTTAGTTCTCATTAAGCTGCAGCAGCTGCAAATGTTCAGTTTGGTTTGTCCAGTATGTTTAACACCGTGTTAAATAGTGGTGTTTGCTGTGCTGATTGTTATTGAACTGAAGAATGAAAACGAAACCTCACAGCTCATGAAAAATTATTTTAAATCACAGTTATGCGTGTCTAGCATTGTTCCCCTCAGAAGCTGCCGATATTTGTGCGCAAAGCTGCCAGTTTGCACCTGCTTTTCAGACGTACTAAATGTAGATGCAAAAGACAGCAACTGCAACCCGTTTCAGGGTTGATAAATTGCTTTGCGAGTGCTAAATTAATATTTTTATTTAGGGTGGGAAAATCGAACATAAAAATATCAAATTCTTTTCTTTTTTTTTGACAATTTTTAAAAACCGGATTTTCGTTCAGTATTTTGTGTTCGTGTGTCAAATTTAAATCCTTCATTTTAGTCTGTTTATTTCTCCAGCAGAGGGCGAAATGTTTTTCTTTGACTGTCTAACTGTGCGTTCAGACCAAGAGCGACTAAAGCTGTAAAATAGCTTTTGTCGCTCATAAAAATAGCTGCTACAATAAATCTGTTCGCTTTTGTCGCTCAAGTCGCTTATGACATCATGTTCAATTTTGCATATCATTTTAAAAGGACCGTATGCTTTTTACCATTAGCAGAGCTTTTGCAGTGATGCTTTTCGTGATCGCTGCCTTGTGCTTTGACAAGTTGTAGCCTGTGATTAACCAGAAATCCGTCTCCTACTTAAAAACAACGGTCTGGACATAACTGATTAAATTACACCCCAAAACAAAATAATGTTGTAGCTTAGTTAAGTACATCATCTTCACTGATCTGCATCTGCAGATCTTCACTCATTCATCTCTCACTCTCAAACTAAATGTCAAGACGAGGGACAAAAGGGAAATACGTATTTTTATCCCTGTCAATTATTATTATTATAACATAGTACTTTCGATATTTATAAATCATATCGTCCCATTAACATAGCATGATAGGCGCTCGATTAGCAGGCAAGTTTCGCGTTTGGGGCTCATAGAAACCTACAAAAAGTTGGGCCTCTGTTGCTTATTGCAGCCGTAGGAGACGCGGTGTGACTTGCAACACTCAGGCTAAACATTCCAATTGGTTGTCAGGGTTTTACAGCCAAAACGTGTCATAGCCAATTTGCATAAAGTTAAACTATTTTTAACTTTGTTTAGTCGCTCTAATCGCTCAACTTTTGTAGGTCGTCGCTTCTGTCGCTTTATTCGCTCGTCGCTCCTGTTCATTGAAAGTGAATGACTTCCGGCGATTTTACAGCTTTAGTCGCTCTTGGTCTGAACGCACAGTAATAGCGTTATGCTATATAGGGATAGGAAAAAATATCGATACACTGAAATATTTTCATATGCCTATATATATCGGTATTTTAAAACGTGGTATCAATCTATTTTACTAACGAAATCTCACGAGATTTCATAGTTCTGTTACAAAATCTTGTGAAGTTTTGTGAACTTACACAGGATTTCGTAACAAAGATCAAACCTCGCAAAATTTTGTAGATAAAATAGATCAATATCGCCTTTTTAAATATGAATATGATATCGGCGTATAAAAATACTGCAATATTTCAGTGTATTGATATTTTTTCCCACCCGTATCTGTTTCTGGGGGGAAAAAAAAAATGTATAAGGCAGAGAATGACAGACAACCTGGTGTGGTTTAAAAAAAAAAGCACAGAAATTGTAAAAATCATCAAAATTGGCAAAATTAAAGAATCACAATTTGAATCAAATTAACACTTAAAAAATCGTATCGAATCGGAAGAAAAGCGTATCATCCTAGCCCTAATATTAACATTTTCTATTCCCAACATGCACAATCGTATGCAAACGCCCGTATTGCACATTCATTGCAGCAGACGAACTATTGCAGAAGCGCGATTTTGCAGCTTTGAAAGAAGCAACCCTTATTGCACACTGTTTGTAAATCGGTTTGCACAAGTTTTTGCGTGTGCAATGACGTTTTTAATATCCAAACCTCTGAGTACAACCGCAGTTTAGCGTCGACATGCAGCGTATTTTACAGCTTATTGGCTGAAAACTGTTTGATGATTTGTAAGTTTAGCGTGTAGAAATGAAAATCTCTGTCCGCCTGCAGATTTTCCGAAGGATCAGCAGCTGGTTGCAGCTCAGGCGGCCATGTTGCTTCTTCCTGATGAGAACAGGGAGGCGCTTCGAACTCTGCTCTTCTTCCTCCGAGACGTTGTGGCCTGCGTGGACGAGAACCAGATGACCCCCACGAACATCGCCGTCTGCCTGGCGCCGTCTCTCTTCCACCTCAACACCATAAAGAGAGACGCCAACGCAGCCAGGTGAGCCGAGGCCACGTGCAACGCCTCACGGCGTCACGTCACGGACATCCACGTTTTCCATCATGTACAACACGAAGCCAGAGCAGCTTTTTTTTTACATAAAGGAAGTTCCCATCATCTCGGTAGAGGATGGAAAGCAGATGGAGGGCGCGAGGTGTCTGACCCGCATTGTCCCGGTTATGTAAGCGCTTACGGTTACGTAAGACTGTGTTAGGCGTGGAGTCCACTCTGTCTTCGGGTGTCTTGTTCTGTTTTGGCTGAAAATGAAAGAGGACGGAGATCAGAGGAGTTCGGAGATTTCTCTGATCGTTTTTCTTTTCCTGAGCAGCTTGTTTAGATGTGAACTGCAAACAGTTTACATACGAGTTCATCTCAAGTAGATTTTTCTGAATCAACCAGGTTGTTTCTGGTCACACACCAGGTTTTAAAGTCAACATTTTACATTAATTAGAAACTGATGTTTTCATTCAGTGTTGGTTAGTTCCAACAATAAATAATAATAATAATAACAAAGCTCTGTCTGGTTATTTTTTTGCTTAAAGATGTGACTGAATCATTCCTCTTCTGTGCTGAAAATCTCATCAGATCGTCATTTATATAAAATATTTTTTCTTCCTCCCATTGTTGCCCTGTTAGAAGTCCTGTTTCTGAACTTCTCCGTTCTCACGGATCACATCACCTTCTGGACCAGGTCCATCTTGCACACACACCTACTTGCTGCAAATAAAAAGCTGCCTAACATGGTTTACTCAGAAAATTACATAACCTGGACCAATTTCCATCCGGCCTCGGCTTCACGTCCTGATAAGAAGCTGTTTTCTGCAAGTCGTCAGCGTTCATTTGAGAAAGAAATCAGATAAATCAGAGACGGACGTGCAGAATGTGCAGGTTTTAGACTTAAAAAGTTGGACAGTTTTGTCCAACTGTCATGTTTCTACTGAAAATTACATCTAATGTTTTACTGACTGACCACAGATTATTCATTTGCTGATAACTTGCTCAATGCCTACATATTGATTGTTTGAACGCAAACACCTTAAACAGCAGAATTGAGTCCCTCGTAGTAATTATGAAGCTGTGATTAATCCCAGCTGATATCAGGATATCACTGGCCTTGTTTACGTGGACTAAGGAAAATATGACATAACACAACTGTTAATATTTGATCCTTTGAGCTGAAAAAGTTTGCAGGAACATAAATTTATTCATCACACTATTAAAGGAATAGTACACCTACAGAATGAAGTATGTTCCTTTTTCTACTCACCCTCATGCTGAGCAAGACTCTGGAGCACTTTTTTAATATCTCAAATGCAGCCGGAGATCGGACAGGTTTTCGTTTTGGACGAGCAGTATGGAGGAATACTGACAAGTTTTTGTGGACTTTTATGGACCTTTTTGGTTCAGTTGCTGGTGAACTCCATTATATGAAAAGCTGTCCGATCTCCGGCTGCATTTCAGATATTAAAAAGTGCTCCGGAGTCTTGCTCAGCATGAGGATGAGTAAAAGATGACCCATCATCCTGAGGGTGTACTATTCCTTTAACCTATAATAAGTTTTATATGTCTGACATGTAATGCTGAATTCAATTTTCAATACGTGTTACAAAGTTAAGAACATTCTGCAGTAAAATTGGCTTTTCTGGGCGAATCTTTCATAGGTGTTCTAGTTTTTTCTCCAAGTTCCAGGATGTTTGCTGCTCTGGGTGTGTGAGGGGATTTTCACCAACAGGAGATGATAAAAGCAACCGTGACACCGACTTCCTGTGTTATTTCCACAGGTCCAGTCACAGGAAATACAGCCTGGGTCGGCCGGACCAGCGGGACCTGAGTGAGAACCTGGCCGCCACCCAGGGCCTGGCAAACATGATCACCGAGGCCCAGAGCCTCTTCCAGGTACCGCCGAGCCGCTCTGCAGGCAGAAAACCAAACAGGTGCTTTTTATTCCAGAAACATGCTGAATGGGTCAAATGCTCTCTGCAGCTTCCAGAGTTCTGGCCCGGTCAGAGCGGTGAGGAGGTGCTCCAGACTCAGGGTAGAGCTGATGGGGAGCAGGAGGAGAGGAGGAAGAGGCTGCAGCTGAGCACCCAGCAGCTCCTGAAGGAGGCCAGAGAGAAGAGTCCGGACTGGGAGGTCCAGCCAGCTCCGGAGAACGTGGAGCTGGCCTTCAAAAAGGTGAATGGAGGGAGGAACAAGGCTGTTCCAGGTCCAGATTTACTAAACTCTGTCACTGGAGCCAAACGTGTCGACAGTGACTGTTGTCACCTTCTTGTTTTCTTAACTCTTAAAGTCCCGTCGAGCCTTAAAGGCTGAAAAAATAACAGATGTAATCACCTCCACACCATCCAGAGACGGGCATGCCGAAATCTTTCCTGCCCATACCGTTAGTTTATGGTACTTTTTCATTTATATCAGTACTCTTAGCTGAGTAAATACCTCACCGTTAAAGAAAAAATTCCTTAAATACTGAGGAAAATGCTCATAAAATATATCATTATGTAAACAAAGTAAGGATAAAATTCAATCTTTTTAAAACTAGAATTAAAGTATTTATTGTAAATTAAGAGAAAACAAAATTTCTGAAACATAAACATACTGCTCAAGAACCAGCATTGAATAAGTAAAATATTAAGACATTGTCGTCACCACTAACCCCAGCATCGTAGTCACCATGACATCTGATTGGCCGATAATGATAATAAATTGTATTCATAAGAATATGCTTTGCGAGAAAGGGGCGACCTATTTGAGAATCGTGCATCCTGTTGGTGAGAATGGTGCATCCAATTCGCAAACAATTTTGCACAGTATTTGCAAGAATGAGGCGTTCCATTTATTAGGCGCTCTGAGGCGTTCCATTTCTGCATATTATTTGTACAAATGGAGTGTGTTCCGCCTGTTTGCTCAAGATGGGAAAAACTAACTGAGGGTATTGATCGCGCGCCTGTAGTTTGTGTCCTGAAGGGATACGCGATCACCCAGCAGATCATCAAACTGGGAATGGATAAGTCCGAAATACCTCCGGAAGTAGCCGCCATCCAGACCCAACTCCTGGAATACGTTATTTAATTCACCTAAATCTTACCTCTTGAGTATTTGGTGGACCCAAATACACCAGCGTCTTCGGTTTTCCGACTTCCACAGCAGCATTGCAAATCTCTGTAAGTGGTGAAAATAACCAGGCATCATGTTCAGGGTTGGCTGACGTGGCTGATGCGTGATAAACAAGCCTTTACACTCCCAAAAGTTAGAACTGACATGTGAACTAAGCATTTTATTCTTGTGAATAATACACCAAAATTGAGCAAGTTTTATATCAGCAGTGGTATCGTGAGATTAAGAAATATCAGATATCGATGTATCGATACGCCCATCAGACAGCTGCTTCCAGGAAACTAGCAAGTGTTTAATATTTATGTCATGGACCGCGGAACGCATCTGAACGAGGGGGGCCATACTTCCAAAAAAAAAAAAAAAAAAAAAAAAAAGAAACCTGACGTAGCTTTTTAAAAAATAGCACCTTTTTTTCTTTTCACTTTCTTTCAAAAGATGATGTTTGTTGTGTCTCTGAGGAAGGAGGAGTATTTTTTTCATCCTGCTTTTGTAGTTTTGGCTTGGTTGTCAAAAAAGTTTAAATAGATGTCTGTCTCTTCATTTTCACAATGTCAACAATAGCTGGGTTTTCATTACACCTGGAATTGCACAAAAACCTAAATATCGCAATTAAAAACCGCTAATGGAAACACCTACAATTCGAAAAAAAAAAAACTCTCAAATATCGCCAAAAAGTTTGTACGCTTTCATGAGGCGTAAATCCAGACGTTTCGATAAAGCAGTTTTGCGCATAAGTGTAATGGAAACATTTTTTTTCGCAATTGCTCGTCATCAGGAGTGACGTAGGGGGTTAGAATCCAGTTATTCCTCCTAATTATGATGAATATGATCATTTACAAGCTGTGAAATCGAAGTGATGGGGGAAGTTTAATCAGTCACATATATGAGAAATCCCCAAATCGCCGTAACTCAGCAAGCTGAGTTCATTGAGACATTATACAGATGCTTTAAGTTCTTCATGTATTAACGACTGGACACCAGCTGTTTATGTCGTTTCCACACATTTGTAACACCACGACTCGGTTATCTGTTTCCCACATGTTAATTATAGGCTACGTCAGCAGGATTTATTAAAACGTGACCACGGATAACGTTGTATGACTGCACCTTCGTATCAGCGGCTGCATCATCACATCAGTCAGGAACTGGTGCCGATAAAAGTGGAATAAAGATCCAGAAATGACATCCACACTCCAGAAGTTGATTCTGAGGGGCTTTTCATTCGTGTTACATTTCGGGCGTCTGTCCTGGAAGCCTCCACAGTGTTTTTCCTGCTGATGTGATCAGAGGCTCCGTACATACGGACTTTACCTCTGAATCATCATCCGCTGCTTTCATCTCCTGATGAGGAGCAGCTCTGAAACATGTTTAGATCTCCATCCTCCTCAAGTGGAGTCTCGCGGGGCGAGATTTTACGAGAATTACGGCTGATAGGCCTACCATTCAATGGAAACACATATCGCAATTGTACTTTTTCGAAATTTAAGAAATATCGCTTTTATTTTTCGAAAAACTGTAATGGAAACTCAGCTAATGACAAGCTAGCTTTGAAATCGACGTTTTGACGTTGGCTCGCAACGCTTGCATGATGACGTATTGATAAACAATGCACTTGATAGGCACATATTTGATATTTCTATGCAGCCTACGTAACCTATATATAGCAGGCTGCAGGGAACGGTTTCAACGGGGCGGGGGAGGGCGCAGGGTGAGAGAGAGAAGGTGCGCTGTGACAGGTCATAAGGACAACAATGCAACTTGCTTTCAGTTATTTATTTAGGCTATTTTTTTCTTTACCAGAGTACAAAAGTTACCAGGGCCGCGGCCCGGCTGGCCCCCCCGGTTCCGCGGTCTATGATTCATGTGAAAGGCTTTACAACTTTGATGAAATAAGAAGTCACAGGATGTAAAACTTTGTCCTCAGCTGAGCGACGGCTGCCCGCTGTGGATGTGGCGAGGCTCCGTGGAGGTGGACGCTCCACAGCAGGAGCTGCTCCACCGGCTGCTGAGGGAGCAGCAGATGTGGGACAAAAATCTGCGTCAGGCTGCCGTCATCCAGACCTTGTCCAAGGACGCCGAGGTCTACCGCTGTCTCCTGCAGGACCTGGGCCACAGCCTGGGCTCCCGGCCCCTTCAGGAGCTCCTGCTGCTCAGGTAACGATGCAAAGCTGCGAGGAGGGAGGAGTCGGAGCTGGAAGTGTCGGCTCGACTTCAGCTGAAACGGAGCATGCTGTAAAAGTTTGATGACTGACTGTTGTTTGTTGATGAAGATGGACGACATCTCTGTTCACCTTTGTCAGATTCTTCTTTTAATAACCGTGCACATGAACTCTGAGTCACCCCGGAGTGAGAGAGGAAAAATCAGTGAATCTCCATAATGTATTCAGCAGCGGCCTCATTTGAAGCAGAATCAACTAGTGTTTTTAAAAACCTAGTTGTAAAAATCCTTCAGTTTTATTCACCCTAACATCTTCAGTAAACATTATAAATGTATCCGTGCCGGTTTTAAGCAAAGATGAGATGAACTTATCTAAATTCAGTCACAGGTTACACAACTTTACTTTATAAATACATTTCTACTTCAAAATTTTCACTGTTATCAGTTCTAATACAAATGAGAGTAAATGTATGAGGTTATATCCCAAACAACACTTTCTTTGTGTATATCTATATATAGAGTCTGTACATATATGGGTTCTGTATTGAATATGTGTATCTTTATGTAATCAGTATCTAGCCATCTCTCTCTGTTTATGTATGTGCATATGCATACAATGCATGCAAACAAGGCATTTGTGCCCACAGAACTGCTGCTCACTGGATATTTTCTCTTTCTGGGACCATTCTCTGTAAACCCTAGAGATGGTTGTGCAGGAAAATCCCAGTAGATCAGCAGTTTCTGAAATACTCAGACCAACAACCATGCCACGTTCAAAGTCCCGTAAATCACCTTTCTTCCTCATTCTGATGCTGGTTTGAACTGCAGCAGATCGTCTTCACCATGTCTACATGCCTAAATGCATTGAGTTGCTGCCATGTGATTGGCTGATTACAAATTTGCCTTAATGGGCAGTTGGACAGGTGTGCCTAATAAAGTGGCCAGTGTGTGTATATACATTGTCATGGAAAAAGAGACAACCCCCTTGTTTTCTCTTATTAATTGGTCATTTTAATGCCTGGTACTACTGAAAGTACATTTGTCTGGACAAATATAACAAAAATGGCTCAGAAGAGTTGAATTTAAGAACATTTTTGTGATTATTAAGTTCTTACATTAATAGCTATGGCATTGTACTGCCCAAAAAAGCTTTTAGGCATTCTAGATTTTCTTTTCTGTCTCTTTTAGTCACATGATTCACACCACAGTTGGTACTCGATTGTATAACCATTATATTTAATGGCAAGGGTGGTCTCTTAATTTTTTTCCATGGCTGTACATTATACATATACATGTATATTACCTTATATATCTGTTCCAGCCGTATTGAGCTGATTGCAGTAAAAATGCATCCATGCGTTTGTCATTTTTTAACATATATATTTTGGGTTTGTTGCCAATAAAAATGTGAATATTCCTTTTTCTTTTCCTGCTCAGGACCTGGCAGGCGGACCCGTCCTCCGATCCGTTGTATCTGTCCTCTGTATCCACGGAGCACCCTGAGGTGCAGGTGGAGGGGATCCGGGCCCACGTCCACTCCTGCCTCTACCTGCTGGAGCCCACAGGAGCCATCAAAACCCGACTGACTCACCTCTGTCGGACAGATACCAGGTCAGAGCAAGCTTTGAAATCCCTCAGAGATTTCAGTTATGTTAATCTAATTCTATTTAACTGTTTTTAATGAAAAGGGGGAAATGTTTCTTTAAGGTTAGATCAATAAAAAACGAAGGTTGAACAGAGAGGATTTAAGCCCATTAAAAGAAATATCTGGAGAGGGTGCTTAGTCCATCTTATCTGCTTTAATTGAGCGTGCTCCGTGTTTCTGACCTCTGCCGGCCTCCATCCACAACTCTATCATCCCTTTAGGTAAGGATGTGGGGGCGGCTCATTGTGTCTTCTGAACTAAGTTACTGCAGATTTTCTGCTGCTTACGTGATCAGTTTGGCTCTCGATGGAGCATCACAGCTCCACTCATCTGAGCTGATTTCAGATCAGTGAGTTCAGTTTTTGAGGTTGTTTCTGAGCGGAAGGATCCTCATTTAAACCTACTCTGTTAAACTCGCTGTAGCCTGTAATAACACATTAATGCCACCTCGTGGGTTTTTTTTTTTCTTCCTTTTATTAAAGTCAAATTTGGAGTTTGTTTAAAAATTTACTGAGCCATAGTTGAACCAACCAATCAGAGCCAAAGCACAGCAGAGAGGGACCTGAGAGTTGCTTTGATTTGTGGGAATGAGGTTTTCGTTTTAGGGTTTTTTTCTGATAAGCCTGTTAAGTTTTAGAAAATGTGTACAACTGTCTGAAAACTAAGGCTGGACTGGAAAAAGGGATGCTCCCTTTTTTTCCTATATTGTCCAATATAAATTCCTAGTATCTGGCAGCCAGATGTCCATGAGATTTTTGTCTCTCATTCTCAGAATATGAGAGATAAAACCTCACAGTTGCCTGCATAGATCGGTTGATATCAGATATTGGTAGAAAAGTCAATATCAAACATTCCTAGTATATGTGTACAAGATAAAATAATATGAACTGGACTAGGGTCCAGCTGATATTGGCCATTAAAATGTGATATCGGAAAAAATCGGGTTTTTTTGGACTGATATTTTTAAAAATTAAATCTTGCAAGATTTTGTTAGTAAAATCTCACTATATCATCTTCCATTAGTGTTGGTCCAGCATGTAGAATGTCTCCTGAAAGGAATGATGGGAAATTAAGTTCTTCCAGGATAACAGAGTCATGTGACTACGATGCTGCTGCAGACTGACTTGCTTATGTCTGGTTTAAGTTGTTGGTTAAGACGGGCTACCCTTTTTTTTCTCTTTTTTTTTTTTTTCTGTTTTTTTTTTTTTTTGTTGTCCTTGTTCGTTTTTTCTTTTTTTTTTCTTTTTTTTTTTTTTTTTCTTTTTTTTATACCAAGTTGTCAGAAACATTAGAATTAGACACATGTTGATAATACCTGCTAGTATGTGGCAGCCAGATGTCCAAAATGAAATCCTCTGAGTTACAGAGATTTTGGGATCTTTGCTCTCAGAGCAGAATATAGTTGTATCTCTCAAATTATGAGATACATAACCTCACAGTTGTCTGCAGAGATTGGTGTTGGGTGATATCGGTGAAAAGGCCAACATAGGAGATTATCACGCTTCCGTGTTCCAAACTTCCAGTTTGAAACACTTGGACGGCCCAGTTCAATGTCCCTGCTTTACTTCGTAAATAACGTGAATAAACGCCAACCCTACTTAAATTTTCACGGATTCCAGACTGAAGTGGATCAAAGTGATTCTCCAGAGTAAAGGGCCGAACTTTACAATAAAGCAACACACGTTTGTTTGTAGCCGGCAGACTACACAGTCGTGTTAGCAGGTTAGCATTAGCCAGCTTGATGACGTGCCGAACTTTGTGCGGCTGAAAACACACAAGCATCTGAAAGCGTCTCCTTTCTTGGCAGTCCCCAGTTGTTTCACTGGAAACGGGGGGGTACAGACCCGATTTTCAGATGTTTGTGTGTTTTAAGACGCACAATGTTAAGCACGTCAGTAAACGCTAGCTGGCTAATGCTAGCATGCCGCTGTTGTGCTATTATAAAGTTCGGTCCTTCACCGCAGCGAATCGATCGCTTTGATCCACTTCTTCCTCAGTATCACTTCAGTCTGGAATGAAAACTTAAGTAAGTTTGGAGTTTATCCGATTTAAACAGCATGACAGAGCAGGAACGGCTGTCGTTAAAATGGCCCGTAAGAGGAAGTGTCCAAATGCCGGGAACTTCCGGTGAGCGTGATAATCCCCTATTGAACATCTCTAGTTTTAACATACCCTGAACTGTTTTGTGCTCCTCATGTAAGACATTTGCGAGTGTCTGACCTTTTTCTCGTCTGTGTTTTACGTTTCAGGGGTCGGTCACACGCGTGGCACAGCAAAGTGGGCGGACATCTTCTGGCCTCCGGTCTGGTGGCCATCAGAGACTCCTTCAGAGCAGACTACAAAGAAACCAAAATATGAGTCAAAGCTGAGGAATCACACCAGAGCGCATCGTCGTGTTCCTGCTTAAAACTCCTCTCAGAATCAGTGTTTGTTTATAAAATCGTGGGCGACCTTGCTTCACACCTGAACACAGCGAGCTGTGAAGGAACGCAGAAAAGCAGAAGCCAAATTCCTCCTTTTGTCCATCTCTTGTTTTTCAAACTCTTTCCTGAAGGAAGAGAAGGAAGCAGCGGGAATACGTGGAAGCTGCGCAGACAAACGCAGGAAACGAGACAGAAAAGTTCAGGAAACAGACTTTAAGCCACCGGAGAGACGGGCTGCTGGATCGAACACCAGCAAGGCTGCGTCCCAGAGGGAAGCCGCATCCAGCTGCCCTGAAGACGACCGGAGCCGGGACAGCGCTTATCCATGAACTCGACTTTGGGATTTCATTTCCCATCAGATCAAACAGAACTCTTTCTTTAAAAACACATTTATCCTGTTTGGATTTTGCTGACGAGTTTAAGCAAAAACATTAACTTAATCAGAACAAATGTTTCTGAGGCAGACCAGACTGGGACATGCTTGCCTTGTTTTTGTGACTTCTTGAGAAACAAACTATCATTGCTTTTTACTAATGGTGGGTGGATCGACTGATATTAGTGCAATTATATTGATATTTCTTCATAAATATGGAGAATAAAGTGGTTTTTAATCAGCTTCTCTCACTAAGAAAAAGCCAAGTTCAGACTGGGGTTGGGCGATATGACGTCTATCGTTTTATGCTGCGATGGGTCCTTTACTGCAGTATTTTTCATAAAGATGTCCATGCACGCCACAAACACACCAAGGTTATTCTAGTCTAAAATAAAACTAAAATTTTTGCAAAAACACCATTAATTTTAGCCTTTGTAAATTTATTTAATACATCAGCATTTGTGTTGATATGAGGTCCATTTATCAATCTATTTACTTTACCGGTTTTACTCCAAGTGACTTTCTGGAGATTTTGAATGCCACACCAGACAAATGCCTATAAAAAAAAAAATAAAATTTTAAGCTAATGAAAAATCCAAAACTATTATAACCTTGAAGCACAGATGTAGGACAACGATAGCGGATGCGTTTCAGACGAGGATGTGATTCATTCTCAACAAGATGACTAGTAACCCAAACCGAGACACTTGTACCAACAAAAGGGATAACTTCTGTCACATCGACGGGGTTTGGATGTAAAAAAAAAAATTGCAGCGGACCGAATGACAGTTTAAGTTTGCTGTAGCTGCCTCAGGGGCGTTTTTCAGCACAACACCTGGTGTAGTGTCTGAAGACATCCCCTGTAGCCTGCATACATTCTGTAGGGATGGAGTCGATACTTTTTTGAGTATCACGATACCACTGTACAGATAAAAAAAAACGTCATTCGTGTTTACTTCTGAGAGTTTTAAGCAAAGTCATGGTGCTGCTGTTAGAGATGAAGAGGTTTTTGTATCTTTCAGTACTTTAATGCAGGTTATTGCACATCATGTTTTGGTAAATTTGAATAAATGTAAATAATCTTAACCCGGACTGAAGTTATTTGATAATGGGCTTTATGCACAGCTCCACTACTTCCTGAACTTAGTACTGCACCTTTATTTCCTGTCTTTCAAGATTGGATGAGCTGATTAATCCAGGTCTGATCTCAGCAAATGGTCATGCACACCTGGATTAATCAGTTCATCCAATCATGAAAGACAGGAAACAAAGATGCAGTACTAAGTTCAGGAAGTAGTGGAGCTGTGCATAAAGCCTATCAAAAGAAGTTTTGATCTAATTTTTGTTTAATTTACTCAATATAATTAAAGTATTTCTTTCTAGTACTTCTGTTGTAGTTTTACTTATATCTAATATTACCCTTGTATTAAAGATATTAATGCAAACTGAACAATCATCTTTTTTTCTTTTAAGGGACAAAAATATCAGTATCAATGAAAAAGTACTATAAACTACCAGTATCATATCGACAGGAAAATTTCCAGCATCCCTGACTTTCTGTTGTCTGGTACGCGACTGCGTCAGTCTTTTTTTTACACATGTATATATAAATAAAACCAGTTGCGGAAAAAACAACGCACCTACAAGCACCTCGGTTTGGCTCGGCTGGTCATCTCGTTGAGAATTGATTACCCTGGTCTGAAATGCATCCGCCACCTCTGTGTGTTTCGGTGGTGGCGCATCTTTACGTAAAAAACTGCAGTAAAGCGGCAAACCGGGACGTAGAGGAGACTGGCAGATGTAACATGTACAACACACGTCTTGCTAGGACAATTTAAAGAAATACATATTTAGTACATAGTACCTTTATTTGTTCACTTTATCATTTAAAACTGCATTTACATGTTGCAGTTTTAATAAAGACAATTAACTGAATTTACGATATTTTATACTGCGATAACGATAAATGATCGTGAGACTTCGGTCGTAGCGCCCAGCCCTAATTCGGACTTTTATAATGGTTGTAGTGATTATTTTGTTTCTGGACATTCTACGTGTAAGGCTTTAAAGGATAAGTTTCTTTTGTTCAACCTGGACCTTATTTCTAGAAGCATATACGTGCATTTACTCACCGGTGAAGTTTCTGCATCACTTTGACTCCTTCAGAAGATACAACGCCGAGTCGCCCTTCAGCGTACGTCTTTATAATGGCAGAGACGGGGCAGCCTCTCTAAAAGACATTATCGATGAGAAGATGGTCAAATGTCAGAGAGAGTTCATGAAAAACAGCAGCACACTGACAAGAGAAAGTTGAATTACACCAAAAGAGTACTTTTTTTTTTTTTACAGAAATCAATTTTATGCCAAACATTCAAGCAGGAAGTTGCTGATTCCAAAAGAGTATAATCTTCATTATATATTTTTGGTTTCATGGTTTTGAAGGGTAAAAAATAAGGTTATTCATTTTCCACATTATTTTTATGAGGTTTCATTTTTGACTATAATGCTACAGGCTAAGCATGCTACTGAAACACCAAATTTTAGTTTTGGCCCACGACCGTCCATCCAACGTAAAGAATTTGGACACCTCTGGTGTTTTTGTTGTTGTCCGGGTAACGAGCTGTACAACAGAAGCGTGCATCATGAACGCGCGGCCCCGAAAGGTGTGTAGAACATCCTGATAACTAACGGAAAGCTAAATCTGGACTCACAGGACAATTGTACTAATTTGTTTGTTCATTCTACTTCAAGTTTTGATGAAATAAAGGAGTTTTGCTGCAGATAACGTCTTATGTCGAGGCTGCCCCACCTCTGCCATTATATGGATGTAAGCTAGGGCTGGGTGATATGGACCAAATATCATATCCCGACATATTTATTTGATATGAGGATATACGATAAATATCGATATTTTTTACCCTAATTTGTCTGAAAGTCTCATTTTATATAAAACAGCTGTTTTTTTGTATTGAACATGTTTATCATAAATGCATCGCTCCCCTGCAGTGATGGAACTGACAAAACACCGGTTAGAAATGTTTGTTAAATCAAAGTAATTAAAGATATTTGGCTGTTTTTTTATATTTTTTTTGTAAAAGTCTTTGGGAGGATTGTCTTCCAGACAGTTTAGATAATAGGGGTGGGAAAAAATATTGATACACTGAAATATTGCAATATTTTCATATGCAAAAACCATATCTATATTTAAAAACGCGGTATCAATCTATTGTACAAAATGAAATGTCGCGATATATCGTTGTTAGGAAATACCGCAGGATTTTATCGCTCTGTTCCAAAATCTTGCGGTATTTCATGAGATTTCATAAAACGATGATATCTTGTGAGATTTCATTAGTAAAATGGATCAATACTGCGTTTTCAAATATGGCGATATTTCAGTATATTGATGTTTTTTCCCACCCTTATTAAATAATCAGGTGACCCCTTTGTAAAAAATTTGCACAACTAATACCGTGATATTACGATGTGTGTAAATGTATATCTCTCATGTAAATATATCGCACAGCCCTAATGTAAGCCGAAGGGCAACTTAACGTAATATCTTCCGAAGGAGTCCTTTAAACTATCACACACCTCTTAACTAAGGAGATGATGTGGTTTTTGGTGGATCCGGTTCACCTCGGTGACGACTTATCTCCATCAAAAACCAGCTTCTCTCATTGAGATGATGTCAAATTCAGGTTTTCATGGTATAGATGATGCATTAATGAGGTAAAAATAATGCAAATATTCTGCAGAATAATCCTTTTGCATAAATCTGAATGTCTGAAATGAAAAGTATTGGTATCCATATCGGTATTGACGATGCCAGCCCTTTTAGTTCGTATCGGATCGATGCCAGATCTTGCACCCCTGCTTCTTCCTTCCTCCTTGACGATGAGCGATATCTACCTCTACTCGACGACGCCGCGGCGATGCGGCGACTGTCGGAGGCGGATCTGTTCGCCGGCGATGTTCCGGATGAATCTGTATCATACGTATTTATTGTCACCTGTCAGAGTCGACGCCCACGCGTCTCTGCGGTTGTACAGTTTTATATCAACCGACTAGTTTCTCACTGTCGTGTGCATGAACGTGTGTTTTCCCGCCAAACGGATCTCAGATTATTTAATGTATCTAAATCTTATTCCCAGATGATTATTTAACTGCCTGCTTCAGAAAATGTTTGTATGAAGTCTGACTTTATCAGTGCCAAACACCTGATTAAAATGTTTATTTCTCTGCAAACCTGCGTCCTGTTGTCTCTCCCCCCCGCCCCCTCCTGCGACTCGTGGTGGTGCCAAACAGATTACAGGCTGTAATTTCAGAGGAAGGTGGAGGAAACAGCAGGCAGGGCGAAGATGAGGCGGCCCGCTGCGCCGCTGCAGCGCAGGAGATTAATAAGCCTGGCAGCGCCGACGACTTCCAGAAACACTCCTGCAACACCTCTGCATCCAACACCCACTTCTGCCTCATTTGCATGAACTTCATTTGCATATCTCATTTATTCATCTGGGAGATCAGATAGTTAAAACTCTGATAAACACAGAGGCGAGGAGCGAGATAAAACCACCTCTTGTGAGGACATCACACCCTGCTATAAACAGGATTTTAAGGAAGAGGAATAATTTATGCAAATTAGAGCAGAAGTGCAGAGGAGCCTGCAGGCGTTTTAACTTCTGTGTTGGAACGCCGTTTGCAGCCGAAACGCCTCCGAGTGAACTGTGGATGAACTACAGGTCAAAGGTCGTCTAACCTTCCAAGCAGCTGGACTTTTGGTAATTTTATGGTTTTCCAGACTTTCCGACGGTCTCTGTTTTTCTTTGAACATTTTATATAAAAAAGACTCCGAACTAAAGGGATGAACCACGACACAGAACAGAAAACTTAAAGGAATAATACACCCACATTTTTTACTCACCCTCATGCTGAGCAAGACTCTGGAGCAGTTTTTTAATATCTCAAATGCAGCCGGAGATCTGGGGGGGTTTCATTATCCACAGAATTTCACATAATGGAGGTGACCGGCGCTTGACACATAAAAGTCCATAAAAACTTGTCAATATTCCTCCATACTGCTCATCAAATGTCATCCAAGTGTCCTGAGTGGGTACGTCCAGAATTTACTGGAAACCACATCATTTAGTAGATTTTTATAGCCAGAACAGTTCAACATCGCACTTTTGTGTAGCGCCCCAAGGAGAGTTTATGACACTACGGAAGCCCCTGAGTTCAGCGCCTACTTTGCCGATAATGCAAGCGTAGAAGAAGAAATTTGCCGTTTCCATTGTGCTAAGAGTGGACGAGCTGTGGACAAACCAAGCGGTTCTACGAGGCGACCCGGGAGAAGTCATTATTTGTAGTTCTTTGATCTGCTAGGAGCTGCAAAACAGAGCAAATTGCCAAAGACTCCCATGTTCAAAACGCCAACTTTACAGCAGAAATAAAAAAAATCATTTTAGGTTTAACAGGTCAAGTTTACCTTCATGTCAACTGTGAGGGGGGTGAATTTTTTTTTTTAATAACTCATCTGTTTAGATGTTATTTAATCTTGAAATTACACATAATTGAGGGCGCGTTCTTTTGATTGACATGCTGCGGACCGAAGCTCGGCCTGCCGACCGGCGGGTCCTAGTTTGCTCTCAGTAAGGTCTCAGTTTGTAGCAGAGTAGCACAACAGCGGTTTTTAGTCAGATAATAGCAAGTCTAAGCGTGTCTCACCTTTACCCGCCACTTAGGGGGCTAATCTTCATTAGCTGGTGTTTTAGGCCTTTTCCACCAGCACAGGTCAGCTCAACTCAGCTAAACTCAATTCAACTTCGCTTGGTAGCTTTTCAATTACACCACTCACAAAAAGTTTGGGATATTTGGTTTAGCCAATATTGTTGTTAGCGATGGAGGAATTACCACGTCATAATTCCAGTTAAATGTCCAACATTCATGATATAATATCAATAAGGTGAGAACATTTGACATTTTCCTTAAAGGAGCTGTATCATGCTTTTCAAACGTTCCAAAAATCAAATACAGGCATTTATAAGCTAAACATGTTCCATCGCTACTATAGAAACTTATCTGGTGTAAATATTAGTTTTTCGATTCATCTAATTTCCAACACGGAAGTAAGATGGCTGACTGTCCTGATCCACGGAGCTCTCGACCAATGGCAACATGTTTTACGCCCATTTCATGACGTCGCCCCGGAAGAGACACTGATTCTGAAGGGTCACAGAATTGTTTTTAACACCGGCAGCTCACATGGATGTTATATGTAAACATTGATGGATAATCGGACTCCGATCGACGGGATAAAACGGAGCAGCCTGTTATGGAGCTGTATGCGCTCGACCCAGAGTCTGAAATAGAGTTTGAAGTACACGCAGTACTACAGAAGTACAACAGAGACCCCTGACAAGTAAGTAAATTAGCAAACAAATCATAGGCTAACAGTTAGCGCTGAGCTGGGAGATGTGTTTGTCTCACCAGTGTTGTTGTCTGTCTGTCCAACAGAAGGAAAAGACGAGAAGAAAGTATAAGAAGTAAGATGTGGGGGGGGGGGGGGGGATCATTTCATTACTTGCGCCGCCAATGGAAGCACTTATGTGGCGCAGTTGGTAGCTAGCTTGCCTTGAAATCTGAAAATGTCTCGTTCAAGTCTTTTCAAGCGAACAAGTTTCATTTTTTTCTCCACGATCTTGTTGCAAATCTGAAATCGCTCCTTCACGAGCTCATATCCATCTGCGCTGGGACGCCGGTACATTGACAATAAATTCTTCCGAATCTGAATCTTTTTATTCATTTATTTAACCAGGAAAAGTCCCATTGAGATTAAAAACCTCTTTTACTAGGGAGTCCTGGCCAAGAGGCAGCAACCACAAGAATAAGCAGAATCTGAATCTATTTCTCTCAACAAGATCATGGAGAAAAAAAAAAAAATTGTTTGCCTGAAAAGGGACTTGAGCCCAGGGTTTCTGGGTTTTAAGGCGAGCTAGCTACCAATTGTGCCACATAAGTGCTTCTGTGAGCGGCGCAAGTAATGATATGCTCATTTAATGATGTCACTCTCTGACCCTGACATCTGATTGGCTAACCCCTTGGCCAATAGGTGGCATGCAGTGAGATGACGTCAGACAAAGCTCGCTTTAGAAGCTCGGAAAACCCCGTGGAAAAGCCCAATAACCGGTGCGAGGTGAGGTGAGCAGAAAAGTGATGGTGGAGGAGGGGCATTAGATTCCAGTTAGCTCAGTTAGCGTTTAGCCCAGAGTGTGTCAGCTGTCAATCATTTGCCCCGCGGCTCAGAGCGGCCTTGCCTTTGCCCATTTTAGTATTTTCCGGGAGTGACGACACACAACACGGCAAGATGGCGACGGTGGGACACACCCACCAGGCTTCACTTTTAACTCTTCAGAAACCAACGGGTGACGTAGCGGAAAGTTCGTCCCTCTCTGTTAACGGTCTACGGTGACAAACACAAGAGAGGTTGGCTATTGAGTTAAAACAAAGAACAAAAGAAAACACCCGATCTTGTCTGCTGTGGTTTCCGTAGTGTCGTGAGTTCGCATAAGCGCGCTTCGCGGAAATACGATGTTCTACTGTTTAGGCTCTAAAAATATACTAAATGATGCGGTTTCCAGTAAATTCTGGACGCTACCCACTCAGACCCCACTCAGACACTTGGATTACATTGGACGAGCAGTATGGAGGAATATTGACAAGTTTTTGTGGCCTTTTATGGACCTTTTTGGTTCAGTCAGTGCTGAACTCCATTATATGAAAGTTGGGGAAAATGAAAACCTGTCCAATCTCCGGCTGCATCTGAGATATTAAAAAAGTGCTCCCGAGTCTTGCTCAGCATGAGGGTGAGGAGAAGATGAAGGACACATGCCTCTGTGGGTGAACTATTCCTTTAAAGAAGCAGCTTTAACTGAATACGACAAACATTTCTGTGTTCCTGACTCGTACTGATGGTGCAGCAACATTCACTATGCACCTTCCTGGAGCAGCTGTTGCCCTGAGAAAGCTTTCCGGTTCAGCCTGGGAGACGGTTTACGAGACGGTTTTACGGCAACAAATGACACCAGCAACCCGACATTAGACCGGTTTACTGAGTCAGCAACGAAACCCAAAGAAAGAGAGTAGAAAAACTGAGCAATAAGACAAGTCAACATCAGACTGACTTACTGACTGGAGAGGAGACAGGATGAAGATGATGAAGAGTTATCCATCGTTAGGGGATGAAGATGATGTCCAGTTACCCGTGGTGTTGCCTAAAATATGAAGAACTGTATGTTATTCAACTGGATGACAGCATTTCTTTCTGAATGTGGAGGCTAAGCTGCACCTCGGTGCAGGATCACCAACTGCAGGTTTTAGATGTTTCCCTGCTGCAACACCTGATCCACATGGCAGCTTATCAAGTTCTGCACAAGCCTCTTATTGACCCACTGATAGTTTGACTCAGTCAGATTACATCAGGTAAACATGTAAAACCTGCAGGACAGATGTCCACAGCTGGTTATCCTCCACTAGCATGAGGAAAATCTTTTTTAGGCGTTAAATAACTGCAAGGCGAGTGCAGCAAATATCATTATGTTTTAAAAACAGAAAAAGGCTTAATATTTTACTTAATTTAGACCCTCTACTAGCAGTTTTACTAACTATTCCTAAACACTGATTCCTCAACGAGCAACAGCTGTTCTAACAAACAGACCCAGTAAACCACGTTGTTTACAGTGGGCCCAGTTTGGTCCCAGTTTAACGTCATCACAGCAGTCCCAGTTTATGGAAACTGTCCAGTAAACATCTCATTCTTTCTCCTGAGCACATTCAGGAATCATCTGATGGAGTTACATCACTTTAGTACCAACTAAATACCAACCAGCTCACGTTTATGCCGCTACGGCGCTAAGCTAGCTGCTAACATGGGATGCTAATATCAAGCTTTCATATTAGCGACTCACCTGCTCAGGTGTGTTAAAGGTGGACGTGGAGGATCCAGCGTCTCGGATTTGATACCACAGACGATGCAGTTTGCTGCTTTCATGTTTGTCCCTTTTATTCAGTGTTTAATGTTCAAAGTTGCAGCGAAGCGGCAGCACCGGAAGTGATGGTTCCTCCATTTTGCACCGTCATTGCCAAATTCCGCTTCATCTCTGTTCCTGGTGAAGAGACGTCATTTTCAGACACAAACTGAATAAAGTTTATTTCATCTGTTTTTGTAAAATACAAGTGACGAAATCCATACGTGTAATTAATAAATAAATGAATTACTGAACTAATTTCTGTAGATGTCTGTATAATTTCACCAGAACAGGTTAAATAACTGTTACATTCTAAACATATAATGTCCATAAATGTCCACATGTCCAAATAAACATGTATAAGTTCTCTGAGTTACATTGGGAACTGAGACCTGCATTAATCGCATCAGTTATAAGGCTCACGGAAGTATGGCTACATAATTATGCTATTCTTAATTTCTATTGTAAATATAGATGCTTTGGTACTGAATACATATTTATTTTTTGCTTTTTTCTTTTAAAATGTTTTCTTCGTATTGTATTTTAACTTTGTTAACCTGTCTTTGTTGATTGTATGTTCAAAATTTATGTTGATCTGGACCCCAGGAAGACTAATGGGGATCCATAATAAACTAAACTATGTCAGGTAAACAGGTTTCCCTTGTTAAAGACGCTGCGTCTCACTTGGGCTTACTTGTGTAAATCAGTCAGTCAGTCATTTTCTGTACAGCTTGTCCAGTTCAGGGTCGCGGGGGTTGCTGGAGGCGAGAGGCGGGGTCCACCCTGGACAGGTCGCCAGTCTGTCGCAGGGTATTTACTTGTGTAAATAAAGTTTTTAAATAAAAAATTAATTCCACTTCACCTTGTTCACCTAGTTAGTGATCCAGTTTTACCTTTACCACCTGTCCTCTGTCTCCAAGTTTTATTTCCGGAGGATCTTCATCAAACTGAGAGCCTCACAGATCCGGATCTCCATCAGGTCTCATCAGAGGTGGCCTTCCTCCTCCTGCAGAAGTTTCTGCAACAGCAGCCCAAACTTAAAACAACCTAAACATCCAGACTGCAGCTCTGAAAGCCTGATGAATGTTTCATTACGCCGCTGGAGGACGGAGAAGACGCCAGATCAGCCGCGACGTCCCCAGACATACGGGGCCGTGGATATTTCATGAGACGGGCTAAAGGCAGCCCACGTCTGCCGGAGCATCACAAACTCATCCAACTTTCACATCTGTGGATGAGCACAACTGTCTGATGGGCAGAGACGCAACAATAACAGGCTTCCAGGCTGCCTGCGAGTGTGTGTGATGTATAATTAACTTCAGACGGGGTTGTTCGCCTCGCACTCCGAGGCTCCGCAAACAAAACCCACTTATTCACCAGAGCGAAGACTGTAATTGTCCTTATCTGAGAAGCAGCTCCAGTTAAACTCCACTTTCTATACATCAGAGTCTGAGATGCAGAGGGAGGAGGAGGATGCAGAAAGCAATTAGCTGAAATTCACGCAAAACAATTCTCGCTGCTTAATTCTTCAAACCCCAAAGTGGAGACAATGCATGCGATTAAAGCCGCCAACAAACTTCTAGTGTGGAAGTTAAGTTGGTAGAAAAGGAAGAGCTGGATACAGCTAAAAGAGGTGAAGTGGATTTCAGACAGATCTGGGGTTAATTAATCCATTAAAAGCTATTTTCACTAACCGGCTGTTAAACTGAATTTAGCTCAGAGACCACAAACAGCGATCTGACAGCGTAACTCTAAAATATCAAAACTGCATTTTTCCTCTTTGGCGCAAATAAACATTATCAAGATGTTTATATATAGGCTATAATCTCTAAAAAACCTTTTTTTTAAAAAAGAAATTTCTGGAGAAAAATAAGTTTCAAACTTTTTTGTTTGTTTGCATCAGTTACAGATTTATACATTTAGTTTATAGACGTGGTTTATTTGATTTCATATTTTTTATATAGACCTGTGCACATATAGTAGAGGGATGTTTTATAATAGCCGTTATACCGATATCGGACATACCGATATCGTCCAACTTTTAATATCCGATATCAACTGATACCGGTCTATGCAGACAACTGTGAGGTTGTATCTTTCATATTTTGAGAAATACAACAATATTCTGCTCTGAGAGCAAAGATCAAAATATCCTTAACTCAGACAGACAAGTTTATTTTGGACACCTGGCTGCCAGATATCAAGCTTGTGATCGTGATTTCAATTTTTGTATAAAACAATCTCCAAACTCATATAATCGAGTTGAGTCTAATGTTTCTAACAACTTGGTAACTTAACCAACAACTTAAAACCAGACATATTATCAGCAGCTTCAAAGCAAGTCAGTCTGTAGCAGCAGCAGCTGCACCGTCACATGACTCTGAAAGGAATGCTGGGAAATGAAGTTCCTGCCATGGAGACATTTTATACATAAAAATGCAACTTCATGTGAACGAATTAAAGATAAGTTACTTTTGTTTAGGCAGAAATATATCTTATCTCACTTTCATACTTACCAGATTGAGCCAGTTTAGCCCCCCACCTGTTTATTTGTCACTACTGTATCAGGACACCACAGCTGGTGTAAAGTCGGACATGTTTACTGAAACTAAGAGGAAAGAAAACAAACAAAAACTTGGTCATAAAGATATTTTAGTTTGATAGAGATGATCGGGGACAAGTTAAAAGCAAGAATGCGAAGGTGTCACAGAGGATTTGGAGCGAAGAGAGGAAGCATCCACCAACTCCAGATCTGCACACGGAGATGAAGACGAGAGTTTCGGTGGTTTAAAGTAAATAAATGTTGTCGTTCACAATCCACCTCAACATGAATAAATAAAGATCCAACTGAAGCATATATGTGGTTAGAGGTGAATTTCCTGGGTTTGTTGGTGCTCCTGAGGTCCGAACACCAGGTCCTCCTTCTAGTACCGGGTTGGACCCTTTTCCCCCCAGAACTGACCTGCAGTCTGTTGGCTTCACTTCAACTTGTTAAAACAGAGATAAACTTGTTTCTGGTTTATCCATCCCATAATATTTGCCAATTTACACCCTGAACGTGCAGCTGAGGGCGTCATCTCCGCGGGGATGCCCGCGCATGCAGAGCAGCTGGAGGTGTAAATGAACATGTGACACGTGTGGACCGCGACGGGGAAAACTTCAGGTGTTGATTCACGTGTGAAGAGCCGGACTAACCGGCGGACCCTCCTGGGTGGGACGCAATTATCCGCGTACGTCCCGTTAGCACCGGGTGTTAATGGGATGAGAACGGAAATTTCCCTCCTTTTGTAGCAAAGACGTGATTTAAACTGTGTGCAAACATCAACAACAGCATCAGATCTGTTGTATTAATAAACGTTTAAAAGTAATAGTCAGGTTTTATTTACCATAGAGATGTTTAGCAGGTATTAGATACTAGTATATATCAAATACTAGCAGGTATCAAATAATCAGATACTAGCAGGTATTAGATACTAACATATATCAGATGCTAGCAGGTATTAGCCAACATGTGGCTAATTCTAATGTTTCTAACAACTTGGTAACTTAACTGTCTGTAGCAGCTGCAGCTGCACCGTAGTCACAGGACTCTGAGAGGAATGCTGGGATATGAAGTTCTTCCACAATACCAAAATCTCACAGGATCTCGATGTTCCATTTTGAAATCTCAAGAATTCTTTACTAGAAATCTTAGTATGATAAAAGCCGATAGATATTTTCCGATGTCACGTTTTGATGTCTATTTTTGGCCGACATTTGAAGACCAATAATTTTCTAATCTTCTAGAGATTAGAAATCTGACACATAACAGTGCAAACATATTTTCTCATTTCATTAAAACGTCCAGATCACAACAGATCTACTTCAACACGAAACACTGTAGTCATGACTCTAAAGGAATGCTGGGATATGAAGGACTTTTGTACATTCTGGAACAAGATTTACTGAAGAAATCTCGTAAGATCTCGGTGTTCCGCTACGAAATTTCACAAGATTTTATTAGTAGAAATACTGCATCAGCACGAAAAAAACAATCCCAGTGTCACATTTTAATGCCAATATCGGCCATTAATATCGATAGGCTGATCATATCAGACATCTGTACCATAAAGGGGTTGAAATAAAGGCAGAAGAGGATGTTCAGGTTTCATCATGGTCCTTTAATAAAAATCATCATTCCCATGAATCAATGCACCAGTTTTCCCTCATTAGTGAGTAGGGCTGGGAAAAAATATCGATACACTGAAATATCGCTATGTTTTCATATGCTGATATTATATTGATATTCAAAAATGCGATATTGATCCATTTTACCAACAAAATCTTGTGAGATTTCGTTGTTTAGTGATGAAATCTCGCATTTTTTCGTGAAATCTCGTGAGATTTCTTAAGAGAACGATAAAATCTTGCGAGATTTCGTTGGTAAAATAGATCAATATCGCCTTTTTAAATATCTATATGAAATCTGCATATGAAATGATCGTAATATTTCAGTGTATCGATATTTTTGCCCAGCCCTATTAGTGAGATTTAATAACCTTTAAGAAAAATAAAGGGAAGTGAATTTTGGCTGCTATGAGAAGTCGAGGCTGCTGTCGACGTCCTCGTGGTTTGGTACGAGCGAACCGTGAAGAGACGGGCGAAGATGGAGTCGGCGTGGATCACATCCTCCCAACGGGGTTGATGCCCAGGATGTCGAAACCTTTGGCCATGATGGCGGCCGTGGCCTCGCAGAGCAGCATCCTCCACATGTTGATCTTTATCACCTCACCTGAAAACAAGCACACACATTTTAATCTCGCATCCAGACGTGTTACCAAGGTAACGGCTCAACGTGATAATAGGGCTGTGCAATGTACTGATATGATATCGCAATATGATATTTACATGATAGATATCTTATTTACACATATCGTTATATCGCGGTATTAGTTGTGCAAATTTTATTTTTCCGTAATGACCCGGCTGCACCTCGACTGACTACAAAGGGGTCACTTGATTACTTAATAAGGGTGGGAAAAATTATCGACAACACTGAAATATCGGGATATTTTCATATACCGATACCATATCTATATTTAAAAACACTGTATCATCTATTTTACTAATGAAATCTCTCGGGATATCGTTACAAAATCTCATGAGATTTCACGAAATACCGCAAGATGATATCTTGCGGGATTTCATTAGTAAAATAGATCGATATGCGTTTTTAAATATAGATATGTGTCGGCATGTGAAAATATTGCGATATTTCAGTGTATTGATACCCCTTCTATTATTTTAACTGTCTGGAAGACGATCCTCCCCAAGACTTTAAAGATGTTTGTTAAATCAAAGTAATTTAAGATAGTTGGCTGGTTTTTTATGATTTCTTTTAAAAGTCTTGGGGAAGATCGTCTTCCAGACAGTTAAAATAATGGCGGGGGTATCTATACACTGAAATATCGCGATATTTTCACATCCCAAAACATATCTATATTTAAAAACGTAATATCGATCTATTTTACTAATTAAATCTCGCAATATATCATCTTGGGTATTTCGTGAAATCTCATGAGATTTTTTAACGATATCTCGAAAGATTTCATTAGTAAAATAGATCTTTATCACATTTTTCAATATAGATATGTGTCGGCATGTGAAAATATTGCGATATTTCAGCCAATTATTTTAACTGTCTGGAAGACGATCTTCCCAAAGACTTTTAACAAGAATTCATAAAAAACCAGCCAACTATCTGTAATTACTTCGATTTAACAAACATTTCTAAACAGTGTTTTCCCAGTTCCATCACTGCAGTGGAGCGATACCTTTATGCTAAACATGTTGCAGTACTGAAATACAGCTGTTTGATATGAAATGAAACTTTCAGACAAGCTAGGGTAAAAACTACTGGATATATTGTATATTGTCATCTAAAATAAATATATTGTGATATGATATTTGGTCCATATTGCCCAGCCCTACGTAAAAAACAGCAGATCCAGCAGACGTGGTTATTCTTATTTTTGGGAATGAAATAAAAAGCTGGTAGTGATAGAAAGGAAGGAGAAACGAAAGAACAGATTAAAGGGAGGGGTGAGAAACGGAGGGAAGTAGTTGGATGTGGGGCAACAATGAAGGGTCAGAGTTTAATTATTCCATCAGCCCAGCGGCGCCAACACGACGGCATGAAGTAAAAACCAATGACCTGGACATCAGCATGCACATGTAACATGCATGACCCGCCGCCCCGCCGTGCCCCGCGGGGCCCGATCGTCTGACGGAGCAGAAATGAAGTCGTAATGAGCAGCAGAGGCTGCATTCAGCAGGCGGGTCGTTGAAGGGACGGCGGCGGCAGCATTTGTCTGGAAGCAGACACATCTGAGGTGTGAAAATCCTCCCGTTACATGAACGATTAACCGAATCAGCTGCTGGGGGAGTTCAGGGACAGAAACACCCGATTCAAGCCCAGCGGGAAAACGGATAAAATAGGACCTGATAGAGCTGTAAACGCCAGAGAAAATCCCTCCCTGTTCACCGGTCGGTTCCAGACCTCCGGCTCCTCTCGCCTCATCATGCACGTCAAACTAAAACAGAACATCAGTGTGACGAAGATGAACCTTCATCATCTGGAGAAGGTCTGGATTCATCATCTAATGCTGCTGCATTTTCCATCATTTTTCATGTTCTACACTGACTTTTTTACCGATATCCGATTTACCGATACTGTCCATCTCATATATCCGATATCAACCAATACCAATCTCTGCAGACAACTGAGGTTGTATCTTTCATATTTTGAGAGATACAACTATATTCTGCTCCGAGACCAAAGATCCCAAAATATCCTTAACTCGGCCACAGGAGTTAATTTTGGACATCTGGCTGCCAGATATCAGATACTAGCAGGTATTAGCCAACATGTGGCTAATTCTAATGTTTCTGACAACTTGGTAACTTAACCAACAACTTAAAACCAGACATATTATCAGCAGCTTCAAAGGAAATCAGTCTGTAGCAGCAGCAGCTGCACCGTGGTCACATGACTCTGAAAGGAATGCTGGGATATGAAGTTCTTCCAGGATAACAGAGACTTCTCAACAGTCTGGAATGCTAATGAACAAGATTTACTAACAAAGTCTTGTGAGATCTTGGTGTTCTGTTACACAATCCCACAAGATTTCATTAGTAGAAAACAGATATTTTTCGATATCACATTTTAATGCCAATCTTTTTGTCGTCCTTCTTTTTTTTTTTCCCCTCTCCCCTCTTTCCCCTCCCCTACCTCCTCTTATTTATTCCTTAAATGAATTAATTATATTTTCCCTTCACTTTTTTTTTTTTTCTTTTCCCCTATTTCATTTATGATTGATTTAGTTTAGGATATTTTATTTTGTTTTTTTTTTTCATTATGTTGGTTCATAAAATTAATTTTTTATTTTTATATCTTTCATTCTTTTTATTTTTTCTTTTTCTCTTTATTTACTCCCTCCTATATCCCTTTTCCCATTCCCCTTTCCCCCCTCCTTCTTTCACCACCCCCCCCCCCCCCCCTTTTTTTTATATATCTTTTCCCCCCCACCCCCTTTTTTTCCCCCCCCCTCCCTTTTCTCCCCCCCATCTTTTTTAAATTTAGTGCCTGCAGTGATTCAATGCAAACACAACCTCTCAGTTAGTATTGAGATCCCCTTTCTTTTCCTTTTCCCGCCTTTTAATTTGGCCCATTATTGCACACCTTTCTTTATTAAGTCACTCCCATTTCGGATTCTTTTTTATCACTCTCATCCTCCCCCCCCTTTCCCCCCATTCCCTTTCCCCCCTTTTCCAATTCTTCCCTTTGCCCCTTTTATTATTTTTTTTGTTATTTCCTCCCCCAATTTCCCCCAGACACAGTACCCACAAAAAGTTTTTTAATTTTGTTATTTCCCTTTCTAGCTTTCAGATTCCGTTGTTTATTTTTTTTTGAAAAATTTCCCTTCCCCTTTCTTCTTCCCTCCCTCCCCTCCCCTCCCTTCCTCCACCTCATTTTCACCACCTCCCTTCCCTCCTCCCCTCCTTCCCCATATCCATAATCTTTCCTTTTTTTCATCTTTTTCCTTTCCCCTCCCCCTCTCCTTACTCCATATTTATTTCTTTTAATTTTTTTTCATCTACTCCATATTTTTTTTCTTCCTCAAATATATTTTTTCACCCGTATACCCCATATTTTTTTATCTTCCCCCCCTTTTTTCCCCCCCGTATCTTCCTGATCCTCATTCCCGATGCCGAAAGAGCATCTGCGGTTCTTCCCCTTGGCCTCCCTCCTCCAATTTATCATCTGATAATATCGGACATCTCTAATACATACAGTACATATTGAGTATTTACATTCCTCATAATTATTCATACCCTACAATTAAAAAAAAAGCTGAATTCACAATATTAATTCAAATAAGAAACTAAGGAACCTAATAATACATAAAATTTTACTACACTATAATTTAGTGAAATATTGCACAAGATTACGAAATCTCGTGAGATTTCATAACCTTGATCTCACATTTTATTGCCGATTATCTTCCGATAATATCGCACATCTCTAATACAATCCATATCAAGTATTTGTATAAAATATACATTTTCCAAAATTATTTTTTGTTTTAAAATAATTTCATCCACTTGATATTTTATACATGTTAAACACTATCGACAAGATTTCATAACAGAACGAGATCACGCGAGAGTTCATTAGTAAAAATACTGGCCCAAAAAACCAAAAGTGGTATTTTCCAATATCACATTTTATTTCAAATATCGGCTGATAATACCAGGCTCTATCATTTACTCTATTTCTTTGTCTGTGACGAAAGCAACACAGGAGGGAAACCAGTTTTATCACCTTTAGGTTGCATTTTAACCAGTTTTCAGCTCACCTACCCATACCAGAACAAAACAGTTCAGCTTGTTGCCATGGAAACTCTGTTGAGGTCACATAGAGCGTTACAGAAAACTATTTTCAAATTCTGAATTTAATTTGTCAGCTTACTTTACCGGGTAATTAAACTATCAGAACTACACTGCCGTCACCACCAAATAAAACGGTCAAACGAATATTTGACCGGACCGCATTCAGCTTTGATTCTAGCATCAATCCTCTGGAAAAGCTGCTGCAGAGGAAAAGCAACAACCAGATGATGGGACCACTGAGAAGAACACGCTGGAGACGAAATGTTTGTGGTTTTGTGAGTTTTAAACGGTTTAAAGCCGGCGAACCTGTCTGTCTGTCCTTCTCCACGCAGTAGCAGCTGTCGTAGAACTCGGTGAAGGTGGTGGCGAGCTCGTACAGGTAGTCGCACAGCGTGTGGAGCAGCAGGTCGTCCAGGATCTTCTGCAGGATCTCCGGGAAGCGGAGGATGCATTTCCCCAGCTTCCACTCCTTGTCGTGGTCCAGGATGACCTCCGTGGTCTCTGCCGCCTTCCTCAGCGTGGCTTCGTCGATGTTGGCCAGGCGAGCGATGGACCTGCAGGACGACACCACAGAGGCATCGTTTAGTACTTTCATGGTAACAGAGTGGAGATCAGCCTGAACTGGAGCAGGAAAACAATCTCAAAGATTTATCTGGAAACCAGCAAAGATCAGAACGCAGCTGTTAGAAAACAGGATTTTACAGCACGATCTAAAGGGGGTTAAACACGAAACTATCGATCTAAAGGGGGTCAAATACGAAACTATCGATCTAAAGGGGGCTAAACACGAAACTATCGATCTAAAGGAGGTTAAACACGAAACCATCGATCTAAAGGACGTTAAACACGAAACTATCGATCTAAAGGGGGTTAAACACGAAACTATCGATCTAAAGGGGGTCAAATACGAAATTATCGATCTAAAGGAGGTTAAACACGAAACTATCGATCTAAAGGAGGTTAAACACGAAACTATCGATCTAAAGGGGGTTAAACACGAAACTATCGATCTAAAGGGGGTCAAATACGAAATTATCGATCTAAAGGAGGTTAAACACGAAACTATCGATCTAAAGGGGGTCAAATACGAAATAATCGATCTAAAGGAGGTTAAACACGAAACTATCGATCTAAAGGAGGTTAAACACGAAACCATCGATCTAAAGGAGGTTAAACACGAAACTATCAATCTAAAGGGGGTTAAACACGAAACTATCGATCTAAAGGAGGTTAAATACGAAACTATCAATCTAAAGGGGGTTAAACACGAAACCATCGATCTAAAGGGGGTTAAACACGAAACCATCGATCTAAAGGGGGTTAAACACGAAACCATCGATCTAAAGGAGGTTAAACACAAAACTATCAATCTAAAGGGGGTTAAACACGAAACCATCGATGTAAAGGGGGTTAAACACGAAACCATCGATCTTAAGGGGGCTAAACACGAAACAATCGCTCCAAAGGAGGTTAAATACGAAACCATCGATCTAAAGGGGGTTAAACACGAAACCATCGATCTAAAGGGGGTTAAACACGAAACCATCGATCTAAAGGAGGTTAAACACGAAACCATCGATCTAAAGGAGGTTAAACACGAAACTATCAATCTAAAGGGGTTAAACACGAAACCATCGATCTAAAGGAGGTTAAACACGAAACCATCGATCTAAAGGAGGTTAAACACGAAACTATCAATCTAAAGGGGGTTAAACACGAAACCATCGATCTAAAGGGGGTTAAACACGAAACCATCGATCTAAAGGGGCAAACACGAAACCATCGATCTAAAGGGGGCTAAACACGAAACAATCGCTCTAAAGGAGGCTAAACACGAAACTATCGATCTAAAGGAGGTTAAACACGAAACTATCGATCTAAAGGAGGTTAAACACGAAACTATCAATCTAAAGGGGGCTAAACACGAAACCATCGATCTAAAGGGGCTAAACACGAAACAATCGCTCAAAGGCTAAACACGAAACTATCGATCTAAAGGAGGTTAAACACGAAACTATCGATCTAAAGGGGGCTAAACACGAAACTATCGATCTAAAGGAGGTTAAACACGAAACCATCGATCTAAAGGAGGTTAAACACGAAACTATCAATCTAAAGGGGGTTAAACACGAAACTATCGATCTAAAGGAGGTTAAACACGAAACCATCGATCTAAAGGGGGTTAAACACGAAACCATCGATCTAAAGGGGGCTAAACACGAAACCATCGATCTAAAGGGGCTAAACACGAAACAATCGCTCTAAAGGAGGCTAAACACGAAACTATCGATCTAAAGGAGGCTAAACACGAAACAATCGCTCTAAAGGAGGCTAAACACGAAACTATTGATCTAAAGGAGGCTAAACACGAAACTATCGATCTAAAGGAGGTTAAACACGAAACTATCGATCAAAAGGAGGTTAAACACGAAACAATCGATCTAAAGGAGGTTAAACACGAAACACTCGCTCTAAAGGAGGCTAAACACGAAACTATCGATCTAAAGGGGGTTAAACACGAAACCATCGATCTAAAGGGGGTTAAACACGAAACCATCGATCTAAAGGGGGTTAAACACGAAACCATCGATCTAAAGGGGGCTAAACACGAAACTATCGATCTAAAGGGGGTTAAACACGAAACTATCGATCTAAAGGAGGTTAAACACGAAACTATCGATCTAAAGGGGGTTAAACACGAAACCATCGATCTAAAGGGGGCTAAACACGAAACAATCGATCTAAAGGGGGCTAAACACGAAACTATCGATCTAAAGGACGTTAAACACGAAACTATCGATCTAAAGGACGCTAAACATGAAACTATCGATCTAAAGGGGGCTAAACACGAAACTATCTAAAGGGGGTTAAACACGAAACCATTGATCTAAAGGGGGTTAAACACGAAACTATCGATCTAAAGGAGGTTAAACACTATAACTTTTTTTTTAATTGTTTTAATTTTTTGAATTTTTTTTTTGAGTTTACTTTTTTTTTTCTTTTTTTATTAAATTTTATCCCTCCCCCCCCCCTATATTTCATCCATCATCCATTTCCCTATCCCAACCCTTTCCCCCCATCCAATTCCCTTTATCCCAACAATTTTATTTCTTTCCCCCCCCCCTCCTTCCCCAAACCCAATCCCTCCTATATTGACTTTTCTATCACACCTCATACTAATATAAACCATTGTGATTGATGAAAGAAATAAACTTAATTTTTTTTCACAATAACAGCTGTTTATGACGGAGTATTAGGATTACATTAAGAAAAAAATCTTTAACAGACTTCGAGAATTAAGTCGTAATGTTGGAAGAAAAATGTCATTTTACAAGAAGAAAAAAGTTATTTTACGAGAATAAAGCCACAATTTACAAGAATAAAAATCATAATTTACCAAGAATAAAGTCTTGATATTTTCAAGATTACTAAAAACCCAGAGAGAAAAAAAAAAAACCATGGAAGCGGTCAGTGTTGTGCCAATAAAACTGGCAAGACCTTTAGGATAAACATGAATTCACACCAGCTTGACCACTGGTGAATGGCACTGCGCTCTTAAGAGGGGGTGCTTTTCACGGCAGGGGTGCGTTTTTCAGGACAACACTTGTTCCAGCAAGTTCCCCCTCCACAAATGCAGCCATTTCCCCAAGTCTGTCTGCTTCTTTCTCTAATAGATTAATTTTCTTGCAGATTCTTTTCAAAGTCCTGATACTAATGACAGTGTGTATGATGTGCCAGGAGACTAAAAAATCTCCTGGTTGGTAAAACCTATGCTGACGTACATCTTCACCAAACGCTCCACCACACTCATTATTATCAGCTTTAATCTTCTAATTTAAAATAAAGACTTTACTCTCATAAAACTACAACTTTGTACTTGTAAATTGCAACTTTATTCTTGTGACCTCATTTTGTAAAATGACTTTTTTCTCATAATATTAAAAGATCACTCTGTCTGTAAAAAAAAATGTGGCCTTAATATTTCGTCATAGTTGATTGCCTTATTATTGTCTTACACATTTAAATCACAGAGGAAAAATGTCACTACTGTTTTTCTTTTTTCTTTTTTTTGGGGGGGAGGGGGTGGGGGTTTGGCCCAAGTATTGAAGGTGGTACAGTTTTGCAAATGTTTGTTATTCTTATTGTTCTCCACAATACTTTCTTTTAATTTTGGGGGGCCTGAACATGCTTAAAGTCTCACAAAATTTTGCCCCCCCCCCCCCCCCCCCCCCCCCCCCAAAGGAATCTGAAAAATGTCACAATTTGGTGTTTTCGTGACCGCTCAGGCGAAACTGTGCGACAGCGCCACCTTTTGTAAAGCCCCCAGAACTTCATGTCACAGATTTTAACAAAACCTGGTACACTTGTTTTCTAATTGGATTGGATTGATATTATTTCCACTTTTTTAAATTCAGAGGCCATTATGTTGTTATTTTACTAGTCTGGATCAACTTGCGCTGAATGTGGTCCCATAAACTCCCATTCCTCGTCTTCATGATTTAAGAGTCAGCATTCCCATTTTCCTGGTTTCTCTGACTCGTGAACAACTGCAGCAGCTTCCTGTGAGAAATCTATCGACTGACAGCAAGAACACTGAATCCTCTCAGACAAGACTGCTCACTCTCTCTGTTTAAAAAAAAAAACGAAAAGAAAAAGAACCGATCAATCTCTGCCGGGCACGCTGCCACCCCGAGTCTAACACCTCCAGGGAAGCTGCAGCGGAAAGGGGCTCAGAGCAGCTCTGTGCATCCAGGAGACGCTCGCTCCATCCAGGGGATAAGGGGTGAAGAGAGATTGGAAGACCTCAAAGACTAATCCTCTGCCACCAGCGGCCGCGGAGGCCAGCGAGGCCCATCTGATATGGGTAATGAAAGTACAGAGGAAGCAATGAGAGCTTCTCTAACAGGATGGAGAAAGTTCAGGAACTTGATTCAACTTTTCAAACTGGCTGGCAGCTTTCATATTTCATGACAAACAGGTGGATCGTTCAGAGAACGGAGGCTGCCTCAAGTTCACGTTTTCATTTTTACTGCATCTTCCAGGTCTGAAGCTGGACCGCATCGGTCCCCACCAGCTGAGAAATGCCAGTACTGCCACAGGGGCTGAGATCCCGAGTCGGACCGCCAAGGGAAACGCATTCCTTTTCCAAACCATCAGCCAGAACCGTCTGGTTTTCCTGGATTTCCAACACGTCTCACTTAAAGGAATTCCTGTCGTTTGGTTCTCCGGGACTAAAAACTAGCTTTTCTTCTGCTGCAAGTCAGAGCAGAAATTTTAGTTTGTCTCATTTAATTTCAAGGGTCCAGGGTGTAAATAGTCCTCTTGTCCACCAGGAGACAGAGAGTACATCCCAGGTTGGACAAATCCATGGTTTGTTAGTCGTCTCTTCTACTAGAAGACAGAAAGGACTAGCGTTGTCACAGTAATCGGTACTTCGGTACCAAGCAGAGGTTGCGCTAGACTTTTTCGTTGTCCGTCATTTTGACTGACAGGGTCATAAAAATCCAGTCATAATCTATTTCTTACCAGTCACTTTAATTAAAATATATACATATAATGACGACATAGTCGGTAGCATTTTTCCATTAAATGCTTGGTTGCTCAGTTGGTGCCGAAGACAGATTACTTTTTTGTCCCTCATCTTCCACTGCGTCTCATTTTTCACCTCTTTTGTCAACACTATCTTCACTATTGGGCTTTTTGAAGAAGCTTCGGACACTCAGCTGCCATGACATTTTTCCGAGTGAAACCAACAGGCCATGCATCAAGAGAGACAATATGCTAACTCGCCATCTAGTGGTCAGGAGTGTAAATTGCAATCTGTCAAAATGACTGAGCCTTCAGATTTTTCTGTCACCGTTTAAAAAAAAACAGTCAATGACGGAAAATATTCGTTTAACGCGACCCCTGTTACCAAGTCGGTACCAGTATTACTGTTGTACTGTCCGCACCTGTATTTTCATGGTAGCGGAGGTACCGAGCGTGGTGTTCATCCACCAAACGACGTCTCCTCAGAGCGTAGCGGGGGCTGCTGCTCCGCCTCATGTCATTGGCAAAAAGAGCAACAAGGAGCCATAAATGTTTCCTCCACGACCATTTAGGCACGGCGGCCCCCCATTCCTAATCCAAGCCGCCCACATGCGGCCGCGTAACGCTCCGCTCCACCTCCACGCCAGCTGTCAGACATCCCAGCATCTTTACACGCTGAGAACACGCGAGTCGCGGAGTTTGCTTTATTATTGTATTTATGTTTTCTATTTATTTGTTCATGATTGATGAGACTTTATTCATTATACTTACAAAAGCACGTTCGTTGTTTCCTCCAGGAGACAGCACCTCCACCTACTTTTGGGTATTTTGGTCGCTCTCCAAACTTCCTCCTCTTCCTCAGCAACCAGACGTGTCATGTTTTCACAGAATTATTTGATTGGATGATGTGGTGCATTTTTCCACCAATAGAAAAGGTGTTGTTCTGCATTTTTTAGACTTATTTTTCCTGTTCACAAGCACTTGAGTTTATGTTGCTGTGTTTTGTGTTTGCACAACAAATCCGCAGAAAAGTTACACTGTACTTAAAAAAAAATCATGCTGGTTTTACTGGTTTCTTAACAAAATTTAAAAACTGGTTCCTAATTCCACCATTATATCTGGAACCCTGTTTTCCTCAACCCCCAAATCACTCGCCAGCACATCTTTAAGACTCAAGTGTCCCACCAAGGTGTAAATATAGCCCAAATGTTTGTCGTGGGTCACCTGATGCGGGTGAAAGCGTAGAGGAGGTACGCGGCCGTGTTGCCTCGGTCGTCCAGCATCTTGTCGAACGAGAAGACGTAGTCGTTGATGCGGTTGTGGGACAGGTCGGCGTACTTGATGCAACCGAATGCGACAGCTCTCTGGGCTTTGGTGAGTTCATCTGGAGTCAAAACCTGCAGAGAGATGGTTTACAACTCAGTCATACGATCTTCCACACTTACAGCACCAGGAAAGTTGATAAATAAACGTTTTTATCAGCTTGTAATTACCAAAGGCCACGCTTCTGCCTCTGCTTCTAACCATCAACCCACTGCGGTGACTTTGGCTGGAATAATTAGTCTCTTTTACAAACCTGAGGCACAGATTTCACTGACTTGAATCAAAGCCTTCCCTTGAATCTGTGTGACGTCTTTGACACCATGGGGAGCAAAGAGAAGGATTATAATGAGTGATTTGACTGGGAAAAAAAGCTGCAGTGAAGCAGAACGTATCAGATTGAAGGGGGGACGTGACGCGACGGGAAGAGAATTAATGTGGCAAAACACAACAAAGTGAAAGACGAGACGGCTGCAGCTGAGGGACAGAAGACTTCATCCTCATTCCCAGTAAATGTCACAAAAAGAGAAAACATTTGTGGTTCCACAACACAACAGGTCCACTTCTGATCTGCTGTGTTGGAGTAGTACACCCACAGAATGATGTGCCTTCATTTTCTACTCACCCTCATGCTGAGCAAGACTCTGGAGCACTTTTTTAATATTTCAAAGTTCCATAAAAGTCCACAAAAACTTGTCAATATTCCTTCATACTGCTCGTCCAATGTAATCCAAGTGTCCTGAGTGGGTAGTAGACTTGTAGTTCTCAAGACCTGTTTGGGTTTTGAGACCAGTCTCAAGACCGCTGTTTTGCTGTCTTGGTCTTGTCACAGCGTCGCAGTCTTTGGTCTCGGTCTTGGTCTCACAACGTCTCGGACTGGCCGGGCGGTCTTGAAGGGATTTGTAACCCCTCATTTCCAGGCAGGTGCTGTTTTTTTAATATTTGATTTTACACCCCTTCAAGCACCAAATAATGAAATCTCATTTTTATACTAAGCAGCTGAACCAAGTATGGTGCTTCGGTTCTACAACTCATGAAAAAATGGCAAAAAAATTAGTTTTTTTTTGGTCTCCGTCTTGGTCTCATGCTAAACCAGTCTTGGTCTTGACACCCTCTGGTCTTGGTAGTGTCTTGGTCTTAATTTATGTGGTCTTCACTACAAGTCTAGTGGGTAACATCCATAATTTACTTGAAATGACATCATTTCGTATATTCTTATGGCCTAAACAGTAGTACATCGTGCTTCCGCGATGCGCATCCACGCGAGTTCACGACACTATGGTCACGAAATTATGGACGCTACCCACTAAGGACACTTGGATTACATTGGACGAGCAGTATGAAGGAAGACTGACAAGTTATTGTGGACTTTTATGGACCTTTGTGTTTCAGGCACTGGTGAACCCCATTGTATGAAAGTTGGTGGATAACAACCCCCCCCCCCCACGATCTCCGGCTGCATTTGAGATATTAAAAAAGTGCTCCATAGTCTTGCTCAGCATGAGGGTTAGTAGAAAATGAAGGCACATCATTCTGTGGGTGTACTTTTCCTTTAAAGAATGTTTTCTCTCTATAATCTCTGGAAGTCCTAGTTTAATCATTGACCAGACCCACAACTAATAATCACAATCAATGTGTCTGACAACCATCCAGACCGATCATTTAGTTCATAAGGTCAGAAAACTGAAAAATGAGCACGTTTCCAGACATCAGCTTTTTGCTTTGTTTCTACATCATTCACACACAGCTGACGGGGAAGGTGTTAAATCTTTGAACCAGCTCCAGGGAAAGTACGGCCTCCCTACAAACTATCTGAAGATGTAAAATTCATCTCTGAAAGTTCTGCTGGTCTTCACCAGAGGAGATAAAAATTTAACTTTGGGAGTCTGAGAAGAGAACAGTTGTTCCGGATAATTAATGAGGAGATATTCCGTCGTGTCTGAGTTCACGACACTACGGAAGCCGCAGCGTTCAGCACCTTCTCCACCAATAATGCAAGCGTAGAAGAAGAAATCCGCTAACACAAGAGGGGTTAGATATTGATTTAAAACAAAGAAAGAAAAAGAGAACGTGCGATCTCGTCTGCCGCGGCCTCCGTAGTGTCGTGAACTCGGAGTGCGCTTTGCGGTAGCTACATGTTCTACTGTTTAGGCTATAAAAATATACTACATGATGCTGTTGCGAAAAAAATCATGGACGCTACCCACTCAGGACACTTGGATGGACGAGCAGTATGGAGGAATATTGACAAGTTTTTGTGGACGTTTATGGACCTTTTTGGTTCAGTCACTGGTGAACTCCATTATATGAAAGTTGGGGGAAAACAAAAACCTGTCTGATCTCTGGATGCATTTGAGATATTAAAAAGTGCTCCAGAGTCTTGCTCAGCATGAGGGTGAGTAGAAAATGAATCATTCTGTGGGTGTACCATTCCTTTAAAGCCTTCTGGCCAATTCACATCAAGTCCATGTGCGCCACAATCCGGCTGCGCCGTGGTTTTGTTTCGACCCTGTGGTGCACCGGGAGGGTGCTGGAGGCACCACCTCCCTGTGCAGATCAGACGGCTGACAGTGCAGCTTCCGTTTAGAAATGCTGACATTGTCCATGTGAAACATTTTCATTCTGAAGACATGACGCTACCAATGAAGCCAAGTTGTTGAGTCAATCGCCCCGTTTCCACTCGTGAGTCTGGGTCGGGCCACGTTTTTTTGCGTCTCCACAGGTAAAAACTGGGACGGGTACCCTTATATCCGACCTGACCCATCCTACTTTTTCGGCACCCCTCCGTAGGGGTACTGATCTAACCAATCTGGACCAAAGAGGTGGAGCTTAACACATTGCAATCTGTTGATTGGTTTAAAAAACACGTCACTTCCCGCATGACCCGGCATTAAAAACAAAGCAGGGATGATCCTTAGTGTCTGTCCCTAAGGTGCTTTGGTTAAAAGACGTTGGCTGCGATAATCACGTAGCAGCACTATCCAGTTAATACTCCGCCTCCAGGGTAAGGGGACAGTTTGCTGTGGGAACGCAAAGTGAAATTAACATATCCGTACCAAAACCCACCCGACCCGACCCAGACCCACGGGTGAAAACGGGGCTAATGTAGAGGAAACACTCATCCGATTCCTGATCAGGATTAACAGCCGATTCCAAAAGAGTCTAAAAGAAACTGAGCGATTGGCCCTGATTTTCAACCACGTGATCAAATCGGGACATCCCTGGTTAAGTATCTCAGCTCTTTATAATCAAATATTTTGGTATTTTGATAAAAATTAAGTGCAGAAATGTTTTATCTAAAGGCCGCTTCACTTGTCTGGAGCAAAATACCAAAGCATTTCCCCACACATGAATACCAGATAGTTTGAAAATGTGCAAAGAATTAAGGCCAGGTTTTCTCCATCTGAGATGTGTTGTTCTTGAATTATGAAACACTTCAGCGTGGCATCTGCAGAATGCATGAAATGATGCAAAAACGTACCATGATAGCATGAAATCCTCTGGAGGACACCTGCTGCATCCACACATGCAGCCACTTTCATTTCTCAGTTTGGAGTTTGTTGGACAATCTCTGTAAAACATGGACATGTTCTTGCATGCATCCCCAACAAGGGATGTTAAAAAACTTCAGTTTCTGGAGCTTATGTGTGAAAATGCCTCGTCTACATCGGCTTCCCACCACAAGCTGCTGCTCTTCCCCAGGGAAACGATGCACGCACACTCGGCTGAACAGCTACTTTCACAAACTGAATGTTCAGCGAGAGTCTTAAACCTTTATCTTGTACTCTTGGATCGACTCACCCCTGAGTCCTCACCCCAATATTTCCAAACTGCTTGATGTTCTTTATTTTTAGTGTGAGAAGGTGGGTCTTACTTTAGAGGATATGAAACCTCTGAATGTGTCACAGTGGTTTTAAAGTACAATAAATCTTATCCAGCTGGAAGCTGTGACCTACTGACTGAAGGACAAACCCTTAGTGTTTTATAAAATCTGGGCCCATTTATTGAATTACTGTGGGGAAGAGCTCTGCAGAGCCACTGAAGTCCCTGAAAAGGCTTCTACAAGTATGGAGCCAACATAGGGACAAGTTTTGTAACTTGTATCTTCATATTTATAAGCAACAAGATCTAAATCAAATTGGAAGAATGGATTAATTCTGCAAGTGTGAGAATACTTTTTTACAAGTACAAAACATTTGTCGTGAATTTTACACTTATTCAAGAACCAATCAGATTTCTCCAAACCCCAACAAATCATGGAGGAAGCATGCCAAACTGCCACAGACCGTTAAACGTGAGCCAGTATACAGATAAATAAAACATTTACGAACACTTAGTAGAATGGGCTAAAAGTGGAGACGTGATTTTCCATCTGTAGAAAGAAACCTTAGACGATCTGTAAACCCAGTCATGCAGGTCCTAGTCAGACAAAGAAGAGGTGGATGCAGAGAATCGTACTCTTCTCTCTGGGATTGGTCCACACTGGTTTTTATCAAACTGACTGGTAAAACTGACTTGTCTTTTCAGACATGTAAAGGTCACTCGTATACAGACTTGTAAGAATGGCTTGTTTCTTAGGACTTGTAGAAATGACTTGTAAAACTGACTGGAGCAAGTCTGGAGTCACTTGTGTCTCCAGACTTGACCTTTAAAAGTGACTCGTCTTTTCAGACATGCAAAAGTCACGTGTATCTCCAGACTTGTAAAACTTGCTTGTATTTCCAAACTTGAAAATCTAAAAGTGACGTCATGTAAAATTAACTTGTGACTTGTATTTCCAGACTTGACCTTTGAAAGTGACTCATCTTTTCAGACATGTAAAAGTTACTTGTATGTCCTCCATACTTGTCAAAATGACTTGTAAAACTGACTCGTCCTTTCAGACTTGTTAAAGGTCACTTGTATTTCCAGTCTTGATCTTTAAAAGTGACTGGTCTTTTCAGACTTGTAAAACTAACTTGTATTTCCAGACTTATAAAATGACTTGTTTCTTAGGACTTGCAGAAATGACTTGTAAAACTGACTAGTCTTTTCAGACTTGTTAAAGGTCACTTGTATTTCCAGGCTTGACCTTAAAAATTAACTTGTCTGACTTATATTTCCAGACTTATTAAACTGACTCTTCTTGTCAGACTTGAAAAACTAACTTGTAAAAGTGACGTCATGTGAAATAAAACTCATCTTTCCAGACTTGTAAAACTGACTCGTCTTTTCTGACTTGTTAAAGGTCACTTATATTTCCTGATGCGACCTTTAAAAGTGACTTGTCTCTTCAGACTTGTACAACTAACTTGTAAAAGTGACATCATACGAGTTAAAAAAGGACCTTGTACCTTCAGACTTGCAAAATTAATCTGTACAAGTAGATAACTTGTGCTTACGTTTGCTGTTGCAGTTTCCAATGTGGAGACATAAGTAACCAAACGTATGTGCCGATCTATGTTCCACAGGTATGAGAAACCAAAGCCAAATAATATATAAATTAACTTGGTTATCCAAAAAGAAGACGAATATTTATTTAATCAGTACAGGGCCCTCTAAGGTTTTAATGCTAAGCTACAACAGGGCAGAGTCAGAGCGGTCGGCGTGTACTGGACATAAAAACCCTGAGACGACGGCAGAAAAGAACAACGGAGGGAAATCAGAACAAACGCAGAGAAGCAGCAGTGGCAGCGCTGCAGGCTGAGATTCTCGGGGGCTGGGTTGGGGTTTGCTTTAATGAGTCGGGGTTAGCAGATGGTAGACATGGGCACTGACCCAGACAGAGAGCAGAGTGCCAGGCGAACAGGGCCTGTAGGGAAACGGTGTTGGCATCAATTTCCCACAACATTCTCAGCATTGAAATCCTTGCAGAAAATACTAAGTGTTTACACTGCATCTAGCACTTCAGATAATACCTAACTGGGTCAGGTTCCCCCGTTTTACTTCTCTTTACCTCTAATTTCCGATACAAACATGTTGGCGACAGAAAGTCTAACCAGAGAGGGTCAAGTTATCCCACAGTAAGACCACTTCTTTGGCAATAAAAGACAAAACAGCAGCTCTGAATGATAAAAAAAGGCTTATAAAGGTGAAGTTGTGAAAAATAAAACTTTCCACCACTAAACCACTATCATCAACCTCTTAAAGTCCAGGTGGGACTGCTGAAGGAGAGCCTGGGCTGTAGCCGGAGGGCCACAGCTGCGATCGTGTCGTTTGGCTGAGAAAAAGTGTTTAATTCAAATAATTACAAAATATGATTTTATGAGCTAAATGACAAATAAAAGCAACATCGTCGTGGAAGAACAGAAGAAAAAAAGATTATCCATGAAAGCAGAATCTGATCGAAATCCCATGACAGAAAACATGAGAATCGAGGAGAAAGAGACTTTTTCTCCCATCTTCTTCTTCTTCTTCATCGTTTCATTATTTTTACCCAATTCTCCTTAAACCTGACAGGAAACCAATTTGATCCAGCAGGCATGTCTTCCTCAGTTGCCATAGTGACAAGCCTGGATACAGCTTGAGAGCAGAGCTGAAGCACAGCAGAGAGGGAGGGGGCAGAGTTTAAAGTTGTACTTCCGTGGTGATTTCATTAATATTTCTGTGTTCTCCATTATTATTGAATGCATTCTGCATCGTTTCTGTTTAAAAAAACCTTCTGGTATCTTTGTATCCAGCTGTATTTGTATACTAGAAGAGAGGCTTGTGGTCCAACGGCAGCTTTTCCGGGTCCTTTCCCGTCTGATTGGCTGCCTCCCATCAGTGTATGAAGGAAGCTCCGCCCTCCGCTCTTATTTCGTTACAGACAGGAAATAGAGCCGACAAACAAGTTTGTTTCGCCATGCTAACAAACAGTTAGCTAATTAGCTTCTCAACTCCGAAGCTACAGTCATGCCGTCTTTACTTCTAGTGTGTAGTGGAGGGTTACCTGCCTTCCAATGGACAGATAGAAACCCCACGTGGGATACGCTATTTGCAATGTGACGTAGAAGGGCAAGGCTGTTCCCGATTCGCTCTTTTCTTCGTATTGTTTCTCTGATTAGAAAGCACAGCCGACTGGGGGAACGCAACGCTAGCAAGTCAGCATGTGTAAGTAAACAAGGGAGACCCTCCGTATTTCAGAAGGAGCAAGTTAAACGGGTTTTCAGTGGAAGGAGGCCTTTAACGGTTGGATTCATTTAAATTCTCTGAGTGTGTTGCTCAATAAAATTTTAGCTCTAGAACCCCATCATGCTTGTTTACTCATTTTATTTTTTGTATGTTTTGAATATTTCTTTTGAACCACAATTCAAAATCAGTGTCATGATTTTCATAGAATTTTTATTTATTATTACTTTTGCCAATTTCAACTTATTTCACTGACAACTGATTTTTTTTCCTTCTTTATTTGGAGGGTGTCAATAATCTTGAGCACGACTGCAGATGTGCATGAGTGTTTGTTTTTTTTCTATTTGATCTTTTTTGATGTAATTTGTTTTATGTGAAGCACTTTGTATTACTTTTAAACACGAAAAGTGCTATATAAATAAAGATTAAGTTGAAAATTATCCACTATTTAACTATTTTAAACTATTTTGTAAACTTCGTGAAAATGCAAACAGAACAACTGTTTTTACAAAATGTTTTCCAAGCATTTTTTATATATGAAGTCGTTCTTTAAATTATTCATACCCTCCAATTAAAGAAGGAAAAAAAGTCAGTTGTTAGTGAAATAAAATGAAATTGACAAAAGTTATAATAAATTAAAAATCTATGAAAATCATAACACCGGTTTTGAATTGTGGTTCAAAAGAAAACAAAAACACAAAAAATAAAACAAGTAAACAAGCATGATGGGGCATCGAAGCTAAAATTTTGTTGAGCAACACTTTGAGACAATCACTGCAATCAGGTGTTTTCTGTAACGTCCAATCAGACGTCTGCACTTGTTGACAGGTATGTTGGTCCACTGTTCATGGGGAAGATGCTCTAATGTGTCTGGAACAGTTTTGTTTGTTTGTTTATTATTATTTTCAACCACAATTCAAAAGCAATATCTTTTTTTTCTAAGTTAAAATTTTGTAAATTTTTATTTACTTCAATTCATGATTAAATTGTAGGAATAATTTAAATTACTTAAATTAAAATGCTCTCAATCTGACAGGTTACCATAAAAAATAAATAAATACAACAACCAAAGACAGTTGGCTTAACATTATTTTTTTAACAAATGTTTTCTTCTTTTTGTCATTTCTGATAATTATATAAAAAACAATATGACTGGATCTGGTGAAGAAATGGAAACAAAAAAATAAAACCCTGCTGTGAACCAGTTTTAGTAATCTAGTTCACCAGATTGCCTAAATTCCTGTTTGGCCATTTCATCTTTAACATTTAACTGTATTTATCGGTAAAAGTAAACATGTAATGACTGTCCTGCTTTGCAGAATATTGTTTGAGCAACAACTAACTGATTAAATGAAAAAGGTTTGAGTTTCGGAAACTTCAACATTTATCTTCTAACGTATATAAATGCCTACAATGGAGATAAATCTGCAATCAGAAACATCTGTAGTTAGAAGATAAGCCGATAAAGACGAGCTGTGAAGCTTTTTCTGCAGCATCGGCGTGAAAAGTTCTTGCTGTAAATGTGGAATAATTTTAACTGCACACCCACACTGAAAGATTTGCATCTTTTAGTTGTTTTTAGAGACATTAAGTTAAAGGTCAAAGCAAAAAGTGATATTAAAGACAGCAGCAGCTCGGGGGTTGTGTTGAGTTTTGTTTTTGCTGGTGAATATTCAACCCCGAGTCATCGGCTTTATTTCTGTCCTGCCTCGTGCTGTTTCAGATGCAATCATCTGTAGGATATTTGGGTTCAGATTCCTCTGGAACATCTTCTGGTGCAATGATACATTATTTTAGCTTGTATTATTGCAGCTTTATATCAATATTTTCTCTCAAATGTTTAACCTTTGATAAGCAGCCGTTTAGTGAGTGGGACACCGTCCAGTGTGCAGCTCATTATTTCTGCCTGCAGCCTGGATTACCACTCACCCCAACGAGGCTTACTTTTCAGTAATGACCACCTCAGCCTGCAGCGGCCATTAATTCTTCCAGGCCAGCCGAACTCTGCATTTTCTCACCTCCTCCAGACACGAGCAGACCCAAACACCCGACATATCACCCTCACGTGCAGCGATCCGACTCTGACCTTGTTTTTTCCTTCATCCTGACCTGTTCAGCTGCACAGATGTTCAAAAAAATGTTTGCCCCCTTCCTGATTTCTTACTTTCTTTGCATGTTTGTATATGTTTCAGATAATCAAACAAATTTAAATGTGAGACAAAGATAACACAAGTAAACAGACAATACAGTTTTTAAATGAAGATTGTTATTAGGAAGGGGGGGTCCAAACCTCCATGGCCCTGTGTGAAAAGTGATTGCCCCCTCTGTTAAAACATAAATTAACTGTGGTTTATCACATCTTTGGAAAGCTGAGTTCAATGTCTCTATCCACATCCAGGCCTGATTACTGCCACACCTGTTCTCCATCAAGAAATCACTGAAATAGGACCTGCCTGACAAAGTGAAGTAGACCAAAAGATCCTCAAAAGCTAGACATCATGCTGCCATCCAAAGAAATTCAGGAACAAATGAGAAACAAAGTCATTGAGATCTATCAGTCTGGAAAAGGTTCCAAAGCCATTTCTAAAGCTTTGGGACTCCAGAGAACCACAGTGAGAACCATTATCCACAAATGGTGAAAACATGGAACAGTGGTGAACCTTCCCAGGAGGGGCCGGCCGACCAAAATGACCCCAAGAGCACAGCGACGACTCATCCAAGAGGTCACAAAAGACCCCAGAACAACATCCAAGAACTGCAGGCCTCACTTGCCTCATTGAAGGTCAGTGTTCATGACTCCCCCATCAGAAAGAGACTGGGGGGCAAAAATGGCTGCATGGCAGAGTTCAAGACCAAAACCACTGCTGAGCAAAAAGAACATAAAGGCTCGTCTCAGTTTAGCCAGAAAGCATCTTGATGATCCCCAAGACTTTTGGGAAAATACTCTGTGGACTGACGAGACAAAAGTGGAACTTTCTGGAAGGTGGAGGTCCCATTACATCTGGCGTAAAAGTAACACGGCATTTCAGAAAAGGAACATCACAGCAACAGTAAAATATGGTGGTGGTAGTGTGATGGTCTGGGGCTGTTTTGCTGCTGCAGGACCTGGAAGACTTGCTGTGGTAAATGGAACCATGAATTCTGCTTCTACCAAAAAATCCTGAAGGAGAATGTCCGGCCATCTGTTGGTGACCTCAAGCTGAAGCGCACTTGGGTTCTGCAGCAGAACAATGATCCAGAACACACCAGCAAGTCCACCTCTGAATGGCTTAAGAACAACAACATGAAGACTTTGGAGTGGCCTAGTCAAAGCCCCCACCTGAATCCCATTGAGATGCTGTGGCATGACCTTAAAAAGGCGGTTCATGCTGGAAAAGCCTCCAATGTGGCTGAATTACAACAATTCTGTAAAGATGAGTGGAACAAAATTCCTCCACAGCGCTGTAGAAGACTCACTGCCAGTTATCACAAACGCTTGATGCAGTTGTTGCTGCTAAGGTGGAACAACCAGTTGTTAGGTTCAGGGGGCAATCACTTTTTCACACAGGGACATGGAGGTTAAAAATCAAAATCTCCATTTAAAAACTGCATTTTCTGTTTATTTGTGTTCCCTTTGTCTCACATTTAAATTTGTTTGATGATCTGAAACATTTAAGTGTGATAAACATGCAAAAATATAAGAAATCAGGAAGGAGGCAAACACTTTTTCTCACAGTTGTATTTATTAAGTCAGCAGAAAGAGAAACAGGGAATTTCCCAGCTTGTTCATCCTCTGACGAGCTGATTTATGTGGTTTTGTTTGATCATTCAGGGCAGCATCCTTTCCTGATTATCAATTTAAGCTGATTGCAGATGGTCAAATTGAGATTTTCTGCACTTTCACAAAGAGAATTAAAAACTTCACCAGTAAACAGCTTTTTTTTACGTACAGTCATCCTCAAAATTATTTATATCCTCCATTTATAGAAAAGAAATTCAAAATAGTAATTCAAATAACAAGAAACTAAAGATATTAATAAATTTTAAAAATTATAAAATTATCATTTAGTGAAATAAAATATTGCTTTTGAATTGACCTCCCAATAACAGAGTTAATTTTGAACTCACAGGACAATAGTACTCGTTCGTTCATTCATTCTACTTGAAGCATTGATGAAATGGAGGAGTTTTGCTGCAGATAATGTCTTATAGAGAGGCTTCTTCGTCTCGCGCTATATGGATGCACACCAAAGGGCGACTCAACATAATATCTTCTGAAGGAGTCAAAGTTATGCAGAAATTTTATCGGTGAGTAAATGCACGTATAAACTCCTAGATATAAGGTCCAGGTTGGAAAAAAAAAAGAAAGTTCTCCTTTAAATAAGCAGGGAAATGTCGCATTTTGGCAAATGCTTCAGTTTTTGGAAATGCTGGTCTGCATCTTCCCCTATCGGCGGCTAATTTAGCATCATCTTCATCCTACCTGAACTCTGCGATCTCTCCAGCCAGTAAAAGTCTTTTACTGACAGAATGAACATTTAAAACAGCCCGTGTGTTTATATCTGTTCGCTAGCGCGTGATATGGAAATTCAGCTGCAGCGTCACGTCGCGTTCTGGATGAAAAAGTCGTGAAGACGCTTCTCATCCTCAGATGCAAACAAGTCGGGAACGCAGCGTTTAAAGCTTGGAAAGTTACGTAATGCACATTTTATGGCAAAAGTGGCACCTTTTTTGGGCAAATAAGCAAAAAAATTCTGCAAGTGGAAGAAGCCACATTTTCTTCATAAGATTTCTTGAAATAAGATGCATTGCCTTAAAACAAGATCTTATATCTCATTGAAATGTTTCCCTTTATAAGCAATTTTGTCTTATTTTGAGCGTGATGAGATATTTTGTGTAGAAATGAGACAAACGTGGTAATATTTGAGTTTTTGCAGTGCGACGCCTGGATGTGGTTGATCTCACCTTGTCTCGCTCCTTCTCCAGCAGCTTGTCCATGGACCTCTTCAGCCCCTCCTCCAGCAGCTCCATCAGCCTCACCGTGTCTCCGGACCGAGTCTTAAACTTTTTCCTGAGCGCAAACAAAAGCATCAACATGAATCCCCCAAAAAAAAGACACAATCCGCCAGGCTGGGACAGAGTTGTTGACGTCTCGACGTCCCCGAACAGAACTTTCCAGCTCAAACTGAGGTTCTGCCATCAATAATTAGCGTGACAGCCAAAGATTAGATTACTGGTACTTGCTTCCACCTCGGGGCAACACATTCTGTACAGTCAGGATAATCAGCTGAGCGTGAGCCAAGAAAGATTTAATAACCCTCCCCGTCCGCTTGCAGCCATTACAGCTCACTCTGTGGCTGCGTTGAGCTCTTATTGTCTGGATGAGCGATCAGAAAAACAGCATGATAAATTTCTAATGGAGTTTGGTGCAGCTCAGACTTGGTGGGGCCAATTTATGCCCCCGTCGGGTTTCCGTGGGGCATTTAGCAGCACTTAGTTATGGCCTCCGTGAGGTGTAACATCAACCCCCGTCTGACACGGCTCTTCTTCTTCAGACGATTGATGGTGGAAAACGGCACGACACGGTCTTCACATGCTAATCACAGCTTTCTATAACGAGGTAATAACAGAGCGGACTCGGTGTCAAGACGAGACAAACGAAAGTGAGAAGGACAAAACGTCCGTCTGTCTGTCTTTTTATGCCTCATTGCTGTAAAGTCGTTTTTATGAGCCAGTGAAGATGAAGAAGATCCGACAAACCGGAGTGAAGGACGTTTGGAGAAGTTGGTGGACTTGGTTGAGGACGGTGATTCAGAGCATTACCGTCTCATTCTGAGCTCAGCGTCACAGCGACGGGCTTTACCGTCACATTTATGCATCACAATAGAGGATGCTGAAATCTCCATCAGGAAGGATTTCTGAAGCCATATGATGTGAAACGGTTCGTTTTTAACTTTCCTCGCAGAGGACGGAAAGAAACATGATGTACACCGACGCCACACATCTGCTTTCCAAAAGGAAATTGAAGGAATTACTCATTCTTACAAGGAAACTACGAATAAAAGTAATTATCTTCTTTAAAAAAAATATATATATATATATATATATATATATGACGACAGTAGTCCTCAAAATCATTCATACCCTCCAATGAAAGAAGGAAAAAAAAATCAGCTGTCGGTGAAATAAGTTGAAACTGACAAAAGTAATAATAAATAATTAAAAAAAAAAAAGATTATGACAATGACTGGTGTTTTCTGTAACATCCAATCAGACGTCTGCACCTGTTGACAGGTATGTTGGTCCACTGTTCATGGGAAAGGTGCTCTAATGTGTCTGGGACAGTTTTATTTATTTTATTCTATTACTATTTCTAACCACAATTCAAAAGCAATATATCATTTCAATAAAATATAATTTTATGATTTTTTATTTATCATTAATTTCTTTAGTTGCTATTTGGATTATTATTGTGAATTTAGCATTTTCTTTAATTGGAGGATATGAATAATTTTGATGTGTAAATTGACAGACTTAATTTTTCCCTTTATTTTGTTGGTTTAAAATGAGAGAGATTTAACATTAGAAATACATTCAATATGTATTTGCAGTATTTGTTCAGTACTTCTGGCACCTGACTGCTTTATGATGACATATGCAACCAGCACCACCTGGTGGAGTTTTCTCTGGTTGACATCTAACACAGTGTTTATATTTATGAGAATTTCAGCGCAGTGACAACTGACATCACATCTGGTCATGTAGATGTGATGAAGACGACTTGCTGAAGTTCAAACTGAGCATCATAATGAGGAAAAAGGGGATTTAATGGTTGTTGGTCTGAGTGTTTACTGAAATTTTCACTCATAAAGCATCTCCAGAGAAAGTTCTGCAGAAGAGAAAATATCCAGAGAGCAGCAGAACCATGCTATGCAGAATAGCATCTCACTGCTCTGTCCTCAAGTTTCTGCTCTCGTGCTGTTAAATTCACAATTTATTAAGCTCACAGAGGTATGAAAAAAGCACCCCCCCAGATCTGACTGAGGAGTTGGCAAACAAGCATCAAGCTGTTATTTCCAGGAACTGAAAAAGAGCCAAAACTGTAAAGAAAGCAATTAAAATTCAAGCAGCAGCAGAATGTTTTAAACCACAGCTGAGCGGCCGCTGCAGATCTGCTGTAAAACCTGGACGTTCTGGAACGGCCGCGTCAAAGCCCAGACCGCAGTCCCATAGGATGGGGGTGGGCAACTCCGGTCCTGGAGGGCCGGCATCCTGCAGGTATCAGGAGTTTCCCTGCTGCAACACACCTGCGACCTGTGCAGAGCTTCACACAAGTGCTGCAGTTCGCCACTGATTAGTCAGGTGTGTTGCAGCAGGGAAACTCGTGATACCTGCAGGATGCCGGACCTCCAGGACCGGAGCTGCCCACCCGTGTCACGGGAAACTTGTGTCTGGACTTGAAAAGGGCCGTTCAGACCGGATCCTCACACAGCCGGACAGACCGGGAACAGTTTTACAGGAAGAATGAGGAACGCTGCAGAGTCCAGATGAGCAGGTCTCACTGAGACCTGAACTTGCTCAGCACCGACCCGAAGACGGTGAATATTTATGCAGTTGCTTATTTTATGATGAATATCTTTATTTACTTGTCTCTAAAGCTGGAAATCAGTTTTCAATTTGAGGATTTTTCTTTTTTTTTTTACTTTTGTTTGTCACAAAAGCAAAATTATGTTGAACATGACTGATTTACTAAAGCAATAAAAAGGTAAAACATCCAAGGGGGAGGAATACTTATAGGCACCATAAAAAACAATAAAGAAAAAGAGAAAGAAAGAAGGAAAATGAAAAGAATCAAAAATAAGAAAAAAAAGAAAAAAGTGAAAAAAAAAAAAAAAAAAAAAAAAAAAAAAAAAAAAAAAAAAAAAAAAAAAAAAAAAAAAAAAAAAAAAAAAAAAAAAAAAAAAGAAATGCAGAAAGAAAGAAATACAGAAAGAAAGAAATACAGAAAGAAAGAAAGAAGAAAAAAAAAAAAAAAAAAAAAAAAAAAAAAAAAAAAAAAAAGAAAGAAATACAGAAAGAAAGAAAGAAAGAAAGAAGGAAAGAAAGAAAGAAAGAAAGAAAGAAAGACTCTAAATAAACGTAGGAGTTTCTGGATCAAGGACCTGGTCTGAAACTGTTCTGGATCAAGGACCCGGTCTGAAACTGTTCTGGATCATGGACCTGGTCTGAAACTGTTCTGGATCATGGACCTGGTCTGAAACTGTTCTGGATCAAGGACCCGGTCTGAAACTGTTCTGGATCAAGGACCCGGTCTGAAACTGTTCTGGATCAGGACCCGGTCTGAAACTGTTCTGGATCAAGGACCCGGTCTGAAACTGTTCTGGATCAAGGACCCGGTCTGAAACTGTTCTGGATCAAGGACCCGGTCTGAAACTGTTCTGGATCAAGGACCCGGTCTGAAACTGTTCTGGATCAAGGACCCGGTCTGAAACTGTTCTGGATCATGGACCTGGTCTGAAACTGTTCTGGATCAAGGACCCGGTCTGAAACTGTTCTGGATCAAGGACCCGGTCTGAAACTGTTCTGGATCAAGGACCCGGTCTGAAACTGTTCTGGATCAAGGACCTGGTCTGAAACTGTTCTGGATCAAGGACCCGGTCTGAAACTGTTCTGGATCAAGGACCTGGTCTGAAACTGTTCTGGATCAAGGACCCGGTCTGAAACTGTTCTGGATCAAGGACCTGGTCTGAAACTGTTCTGGATCAAGGACCTGGTCTGAAACTGTTCTGGATCATGGACCTGGTCTGAAACTGTTCTGGATCATGGACCTGGTCTGAAACTGTTCTGGATCATGGACCTGGTCTGAAACTGTTCTGGATCAAGGACCCTGGTCTGAAACTGTTCTGGATCAAGGACCTGGTCTGAAACTGTTCTGGATCATGGACCTGGTCTGAAACTGTTCTGGATCATGGACCTGGTCTGAAACTGTTCTGGATCAAGGACCTGGTCTGAAACTGTTCTGGATCAAGGACCTGGTCTGAAACTGTTCTGGATCATGGACCCGGTCTGAAACTGTACTGGATCAAGGACCTGGTCTGAAACTGTTCTGGATCATGGACCTGGTCTGAAACTGTTCTGGATCAAGGACCTGGTCTGAAACTGTTCTGGATCAAGGACCTGGTCTGAAACTGTTCTGGATCAAGGACCCGGTCTGAAACTGTTCTGGATCATGGACCTGGTCTGAAACTGTTCTGGATCATGGACCTGGTCTGAAACTGTTCTGGATCAAGGACCCGGTCTGAAACTGTTCTGGATCAAGGACCTGGTCTGAAACTGTTCTGGATCATGGACCTGGTCTGAAACTGTTCTGGATCATGGACCTGGTCTGAAACTGTTCTGGATCATGGACCTGGTCTGAAACTGTTCTGGATCATGGACCCGGTCTGAAACTGTTCTGGATCAAGGACCCGGTCTGAAACGGTTCTGGATCATGGACCCGGTCTGAAACTGTTCTGGATCAAGGACCTGGTCTGAAACTGTTCTGGATCATGGACCCAGTCTGAAACTGTTCTGGATCAAGGACCTGGTCTGAAACTGTTCTGGATCATGGACCTGGTCTGAAACTGTTCTGGATCAAGGACCCGGTCTGAAACTGTTCTGGATCAAGGACCCGGTCTGAAACTGTTCTGGATCAAGGACCTGGTCTGAAACTGTTCTGGATCAAGGACCCTGTCTGAAACTGTTCTGGATCAAGGACCCGGTCTGAAACTGTTCTGGATCAAGGACCCGGTCTGAAACTGTTCTGGATCAAGGACCCGGTCTGAAACTGTTCTGGATCAGTGTGAACGATCACAGCTGCATGAATCAAATCTGAACGTCTGGAATCGGCTGGAATGGGACCAGCAGCCGTCTGGACTCCTCATCTGGAAGTTTCCAGAACCAGAGGTCACCATGACGACCGTCCCGGCCGCCTCCGACCCGCCTGCAGTCAAACTCCTGAGAATCACTCACACATCAGGCAGCCGTTCACAGCCGTGTGTCGGTCACTCACTTGTCCTCCCCCAGCACCACGCCGAAGCCCGCGTGCTCCACCCGGGTCACCTGGGGGTCGTACCAGCCGATCATCTGAGCCGCCGCAAACACCACCTGGAAGTGGGTTCCCTGAGGACCGAGAAAAACCAGGTTCAACGTCAGATCGCTAAAACCGGATAGCCGGAAAACCGGACCGGGATCCAGATCCACGAACACGTGTCAGAGATGACGGTTCATCTCAGTGTCGCCGTTTCTTCTTCAGCTGGATCCGTCTCCATCCGTCTCTTCAGTTCCTTATAATTCTGATGGAACGCTTCTTCATCTGTGAAGCTTTAATGTTGGAAGTGAATCACGGCGATTCGTCTTCTACAGGAAGAACGAAACCTTCGTTTCCTGAGCCCGCCTGGACCGTGTCCTGGACGACGCCTGGACCGCGACCTGGACGACGCCTGGACCGCGTCCTGGGCGACGCCTGGACCGCGTCCTGGACGACGCCTGGGCGACGCATGGACCGCGTCCTGGGCGACGCCTGGACCGCGTCCTGGGCGACGCCTGGACCGCGTCCTGGACGACGCCTGGACCGCGTCCTGGACGACGCCTGGACCGCGTCCTGGACGACGCCTGGACGACGCCTGGACGCGTCCTGGACGACGCCTGGACCGCGTCCTGGACGACGCCTGGACCGCGTCCTGGACGACGCCTGGACCGTGTCCGCCTGGACCGCGTCCTGGACGACGCCTGGACCGCGTCCTGGACGACGCCTGGACGCGTCCTGGACGACGCCTGGACCGCGTCCTGGACGACGCCTGGACGCATCCTGGACGACGCCTGGACGGCGTCCTGGACGACGCCTGGATCGCGTCCTGGACGACGCCTGGACGACGCCTGGACCGCGTCCTGGACGACGCCAGGACCGCGTCCTGGGCGACGCCTGGACCGCGTCCTGGACGACGCCTGGACCGCGTCCTGGACGACGCCTGGTCCGCGTCCTGGACGACGCCTGGACCGCGACCTGGACGACGCCTGGACCGCGTCCTGGACGACGCCTGGATCGCGTCCTGGACGACACCTGGACCGCGTCCTGGACGACGCCTGGTCCGCGTCCTGGACGACGCCTGGACCGCGTCCTGGACGACGCCTGGACGACGCCTGGACCGCGTCCTGGACGACGCCTGGATCGCGTCCTGGGCGACGCCTGGACGACACCTGGATCGCGTCCTGGACGCCGCCTGGACCGCGTCCTGGGCGACGCCTGGACGACGCCTGGATCGCGTCCTGGGCGACGCCTGGATCGCGTCCTGGGCGACGCCTGGACCGCGTCCTGGGCGACGCCTGGATCGCGTCCTGGACGCCGCCTGGACCGCGTCCTGGGCGACGCCTGATCGCGTCCTGGCGACGCCTGGACGACACCTGACCGCGTCCCTGGGATCGCGTCCTGGGCGACGCCTGGACCGCGTCCTGGGCGACGCCTGGATCGCGTCCTGGACGACGCCTGGACCGCGTCCTGGGCGACGCCTGGACGACGCCTGGACCGCGTCCTGGGCGACGCCTGGATCGCGTCCTGGGCGACGCCTGGACCGCGTCCTGGGCGACGCCTGGACCGCGTCCTGGACGACGCCTGGACCGCGTCCTGGACGACGCCTGGACCGCGACCTGGACGACGCCTGGACCGCGTCCTGGACGACGCCTGGATCGCGTCCTGGACGACGCCTGGACCGCGTCCTGGACGACGCCTGGTCCGCGTCCTGGACGACGCCTGGACCGCGTCCTGGACGACGCCTGGACCGCGTCCTGGGCCGCCCCATCCGTCTGCAACAGCGCCTGCAGACGACACCTGAAATAGCGTCCTGCAGCCTGGATCAGCGTCCTGGATGACGTCTGGCTCCACCAGGATCGCGTCCTGGGCGACGCCTGGATCGCGTCCTGGGCGACGCCTGGACCGCGTCCTGGGCGACGCCTGGAAATCGCGTCCTGGGGGAAAGCGTTTTACCAGCGTCCTGGGCGACGCCTGGACGACGCCTGGATTCTTGCAAAAGTCCTGGGCGACGCCTGGATCGCGTCCTGGGGCGACGCCTGGACGGACACCTGGACGGCGTCCTGGGCGACGCCTGGATCGCGTCCTTGGGGCGACGCCTGGAATCATAGCGTCATGTGGCGACGCAAAATATGACCGCGTGCACTGGACATTACGCCAATTTGGACCGCGTCCTGGACGCCGCCTGGACCGCGACCTGGACAGGCGCCTGGACCGATCAGTTTAAAAGTCCTGGAAAAGTCGACGCCTGGATCGCGTCCTGGGCGACGCCTGTACTGCGTCTTGGCTTTTGTTTTTCGATCAGCCTTGGACCGCGTCCTGGGCTTTTTTTTTTGTAAAATGCTTGGTTTTTTTTTTTCTTACCGCGTCCTTTTTTTTGGGGGGAACGGGGGGGTATCTGCCTGGACGACACCTGGATCGGTCCTGGACGCCGCTTGTGAAACCGCGTACCAGGAAAAAGTAAAACGCCTGGACGACACCTGGATCGCGTCCTGGACGCGCCATGTATTCAACAAATTTATGGAACGCGTCCAGGATGATTTTGCAATAATTTTTACTGATGCACGATATTGGGATTTAGGGCCGATATTTTACAACTCATGTGGCCGATAACCGATTGGAATTTTGGCCGATATCCAATATGCTGATATTTTAAAACCCATGTGGCCGATAACCAATTGGAATTTTGGCTGATATCCGATATGCCGATATTTTAAAACTCATGTGGCCGATAACCAATTGGAATTTTGGCTGATATCCGATATGCCGATATTTTAAAACTCATGTGGCCGATAACCAATTGGAATTTTGGCTGATATCCGATATGCCGATATTTTAAAACTCATGTGGCCGATAACCAATTGGAATTTTGGCTGATATCTGATATGCTAATATTTTAAAACTCATGTGGCCGATTACCGATTGGAATTTTGGCTGATATCTGATATGCTAATATTTTAAAACTCATGTGGCTGATTACCGATTGGAATTTTGGCCGATATCCGATATGCTGATATTTTAAAACTCATGTGGCCGATAACAAATATCGATACCGATATCAAAGCTGAAAAATAAATGATGTAATATTCATTCCTTGTGCAAAATAAGAAAAATACTTCAACTACTGCAACAACTGTAGAACAAGTCAAACTTAATGACAGTTGCTCAAACAAAAACGAACAGGAAATGTGCGTTATTTCCTTCGAAAAAAAGAGTGAACAGTAGATTGTAAACATCTCCGACTTCAACAACAAGAAGGCTGTAAAAACACTTCATTCATGCACTCTAATGTATTTGTGGGAATGTTCCCCCTGGCTTATATTTGCTTGTTTAAATGTATATTAATAACTGTGTTGTGTCCATAATGTTCTTGCTAATAAAGTTTAAAAAAAAAATCTAATTCAAAATAAAAAAGGGAAAAAAAGTGCATTATATCCTAGAACCACCTGGATTTTCTTCACCTGAGAAAAAACAAAACAGAAACAGGAGATATTTGTTTTTTTTACACAAATGAGCGTGTATAAATTCTGTTCACACCTTCAGAAGTTTTAAAGTCTGTAAAAAAGATTTTGAAGAAGAAGAAGATGGGTTTTTTTTTTTTTAAGTCTTTAGTGGCCTGATAGCAAAGTCCGACCGCAGCTTGACCTACTTTCTCTAAATAAGGTGTAACCAATCAAAATGAAGTCAACTTGGTCTCCGGGTAAAGCTGCATATCATCATCGCACCCAACTGTTTTACTGAGGAAGGAGGTCTGACGTTTTTAAAACAATCCCCCACTGTAAAAAATGACGTTTTTATCTTTGGAGTATTTACATTGCAGTAATGTCAACTACATGAACCAGTTTTTACTGCTATGTCATCGCTCCTTTAAGGCCGATATCGATAAAGGGCCGATTATATTGTGCATCCCTAATAATTTTAGTTATTTTTGTAAAGACGATACAGTTTCAGTTAGTTATCGTTTATCGTTTCATTTTTATTTTTATTTCAGTTAAAGAAAATGTTTTTACAATTCTAGTTTTCGTTTTTTTCGTTCGTTTTAGTCAACTGTGACAACCTTGGACCAGACCAGGATTCTGGACCCACTAGCGGGAGAAAACCGGACCGGCGAGACCCACCTGCCCGCTGTCCGTGACGTAGATGACGACATCGGCCTTCTCCTCGAACAGCCGCTGGTGCAGCGCGGCCAGGTCCGACGTGTCGTAGGTGTAGCCGCCGTCCGACTTGACGACGGTGAGCGGGATGGACTGACCCGGAGCGAAGACGATCTTACGACCTTCGTCCATCTCCACCAGGCCTGAGGACGGGGACGGACGGACGGAGGAGACGAAGGACAGAGCAGACAAATGAAGCAAAAGCAGAAGATGAGCAGCAGCATCTGAGAGGAGACATTTATGAGACAGCAGCTCCTCCTGGTGGCGACAGCTGGTAACTACAGGTCATAATCTAGAAAATATTCAATGTTTAAAATGACACGATGAGGAGGTGAAACTCTTCCTCACCTTTCTCCTCGAACTCCTTCACCACCTTGGTCATCAGGTCCTGGTAGTACGACTCTCCTCTCTCGATGATCTGCACGTCCAGGCAGTCGTAGACCTTCTGAAACTCTGAAAGTTGAAATCTGAGTCAGCTCTTCTCCACATCAGCCTCCATTTTGGACTGGTTTCCTCCCAGTTTAACCAGACCGCCACCCACCTCTCCTGGAGACGTCGCAGATCAGGTTCCAGGCCTTAATGAAGTCCGGTTCTTTGCTCTGCAGCCGGACCACGCACTGGTACGCTCGCTTCTTAAAGTCCTCGTCCTCATCAAAGCGCTTCTTCGACTCCTGATGAAGGAGGAGGAAGAGGAGGAAGAGGAGGAGACGCATTTAAGATCATACTGGACTATGTGGGGAATGTTTCCTCTGCTGGTCGGCTGCTTTTAAACCATCATGAGTTGCGTGCAGGACAGCACATCTGCAGACACGCCAAACTACGGATCCACCGATACAGATATTTTAGGGCCGATACCGAAACCTTTCCGATCAGCTTCAGCCGACAAACATACACACAATACAATACGAGAGATGCACCGATCCAGGTTTTTCCAATCCAATCCGATACCTTGGCTGAGTGTATCGGCCTACCCGGTACCGATACCGAAAAAAAGAATAACACAGACATAAATGTACCTAATATAATTTTTTAACAAATAAAGTGTACATTTATTATGATATTAAAAACAAATGACTGGATCGGAATGTTGCATCAACCACATTCTTCCGATATCCGATCCAGCTAATTTTTCAATATCGAAGCCGATATCTGATCTGGGTATCAGATCGGTGCATCTTAAACAATACAATAGACCAATACATCAGCTAGCCAATATTTTAGGCCGATAATTGCGTTTTGTTTAGTTTTTTTGGCTGGTATCGGCAGATACATTGGGCCGATACATATCCTCACTCGGCATAATTTATAAACTTTATCATATATATATTTATATATATTTTTTATCTATTTATTGAAGTAATTTGTTCTTTTATTTAATAAAAAAAAAAAAAAAAAAAAAAAAAAGCTACTTTTCATTCTTTTGGGATTGATCCCCCCAATATCCCTTGCTTCGCTGAGGTGTGAAATATCGGCCATACAGATATTTTCTCATCAGCCTCAGCCGATACAGCCTGCCGATATTTGGGGCCGATACCGCATTTGACTCCCAAATTAATGAGGATACAATGAAAAGTAATTAAAAAACTCTTTTAACTTAAAACAACAACAAAAAAGTACTTATAATGAATGAACAGTTTGTTTTTGCCGCCTTCTCTTTACCCGCTTTCTTTAATTTATACTTTTACTGCGTGAACTCTCGGGTCACCCCGTGATCAAAGACGCACGGAGGTTAGGGGTGGGTATAACCAGTATAACCATATTACTATCACAATATTTTGCCTACGATTACGATATCACAATTCTGCAATAAATCAATATACTGCAATAAATTTCATCCACAATATGTCACTGAAGACATTCTGACATTATTGACCAAACTGAATCCATCTGAAATCAACTGCAAAACATTAATTTCACATAAGTGACAAAAATTCGTGTGAAATTAGTAAAACAGTAAATTAAAGTGCACAGACATTTTTACTGCAGTGGATTTGATGAAATCACTATTATGCGACACCATAGCAAGTAAATGTCTGTAAATAAGGACGGATCACCACAAATATGCAACTCAAAGCTGCTTGGAGCTCACAGGGGGGGTCCGATTAATGTTTGAAGGAGTTTGTGGCAGATAATGCCCTTTTTAGAGGCTGCACACGGTTGCCTGCATCGCTTACATTATATTGGACATACGCTGATCTAGAGTGGATCTAAATATTGCACCAAAACTGTCTGGGTGAGGAAATTAACATATTTCATGCTAGAAAATAGATCCAGGTTGAAAAAAAAAACGAACTTCCCCTTTAATCTCCAGCTTAAACTCAACAGAAGCAGCGACTAACTTTGTAGAACGCCTGCAGGTCGCTGATGGGAGGCGAAGCCGTCAGGTAGTCTGGAAATTTATCCTGCAGGTGGGCGATCAGCATCCCGAACTGGGTCCCCCAGTCCCCGACGTGGTTCAGCCTGAAACCGAGACAAGACCGAGTCACAGAGCGGCGGCGGCGGCGCACGGCAGAAAGCACACGCTCAGATTCCAGCCCACCTGAGGACGTCGTAGCCCAGAAACTCAAAGAGCCGGCACATGCTGTCCCCGATGATGGTGGAGCGCAGGTGCCCCACGTGCATCTCCTTGGCGATGTTGGGAGATGAGAAGTCCACCACCACCTGAACGACAGAGCACCACGAAGGTGAAGAAGAAACATGAAAACGTCCTGATTAATGTGCTGCAGAGAAACGATGTCACATCAAAATACTGAACCGTGTCAAGGTTATAATAGTTTTGGATTTTTAATTAGCGTCAGTTTTTATTTCGTTTTGACTTTTTGTTTTTCGTTTCAGATAGTTTTAGTTAGTTTTTTTAGCAGATTTACTAGTTTTTATTAGTTTCTATTTTTGGAAAATGTTTAGTTTTAGTTTAGTTTTTATTAATTTCAGTGTTAGTTTTAGTTTTTGGTTTGTTTTTTTCAGTAAATTATAGGTATTTGTCTGGTGAAACATTCAAAATCATCAGAAAGTCACTCGGAGTAAAACCAGTAAAGCAAAGCGAATAGATTAAACAGAAATAAAATTAATATCAACCCAAAAGGCTGATGTATTATATTAATTTACAAAGACTAAAACTAAGGATGTTTCTGCAATAATTTTAGTTAGTTTTAGTTAGTTTTTTAAAGGCGCAATACAGTTTCAGTTAGCTATCGTTTTGTAAAAAACTGCCATTTTTATTTTTATTTCAGTTAACGAAAATGTTTTTTCAATTTTAGTTTTCGTTTTTTCGTTAGTTTTAGTTAACTATAATAACCTTGAACTGTGTGAAGTTAGTGAAAGTAGTCGCACTGCTAAGGTTTGACCACATGAGGGCGCCATAGAGCCACTATCACCAAGCACCAACCCAGATATTACAACTGTCCGCCTGTTTTACTTCTTCCAAGTTAGTTCAGTTTTATTTATCAGGACATTAAGAGAAATAAATAAAAATCATCTGGTGCCAAGAAAGGTTGAAAACAGGTATTTTCCTCAAAGGGTTAACAGAAGATTTTTACACTTTCATAATTTATTTAACAAGAAAGACGCCAAAATGAGCAAGCTCTGGCAGTTTATTCCCAACAGGAAACGCCTCAAAAAGTATGGCTGAGTAACAACATATCATTCACAGAAAGACGGTAATAATAATGTAATATGTCAAACATAAGCAATTATGTAATATAATTATAACACATGATCTCATTCCTGATGCAATAAGTTTCCTCCATGGATGGAGAAAATGCGAGGGAAACATGGACGAACAATGGATCCATGTTTCCTTCGTGTTTCCTGGAAACACAAAGGAAACACGGGGGAAAATATGGAGAAAAAGAAGGGGAAACATGGAGGAAACACGGGGGGAAACATGAAGGAAACACGGGGGGAAATATGGAGGACAGAAGGGGGAAATATGGAGGAAACATGGAGGAAACACGGGGGAAAATATGGAGAAAAGAAGGGGAAAACATGGAGGAACCACGGGGGAAATATGGAGGAAACATGGAAGAAACACGGGGGAGAATATGGAGGAAAGAAGGGGGAAACATGGAGGAACCACGGGGGGAAACATGAAGGAAACACGGGGGAAATATGGAGGACAGAAGGGGGAAATATGGAGGAAACATGGAGGAAACACGGGGGAAAATATGGAGAAAAGAAGGGGAAAACATGGAGGAACCACGGGGGGAAATATGGAGGAAACATGGAAGAAACACGGGGGAGAATATGGAGGAAAGAAGGGGGAAACATGGAGAAAAGAAGGGGGGGAATATGGAGGAAACACACGGGAAAATATGGAGGAAACACGGGGGAAAATATGGAGGAAAATAGGGGAAAACATGGAGAAAAGAAGGGGGGAATATGGAGGAAACACGGGGGAAATATGGAGGAAACACGGGGGGAAATATGGAGGAAAGAAGGGGAAAACATGGAGATAAGAAGGGGGAAATATGGAGGAAACACGGGGGAAAATATGGAGGAAAGAAGGGGAAAACATGGAGGAACCACGGGGGAAATATGGAGGAAACATGGAAGAAACACGGGGGAGAATATGGAGGAAAGAAGGGGGAATATGGAGGAAACACGGGGGGAAATATGGAGGAAAGAAGGGGGAAACATGGAGAAAAGAAGGGGGAATATGGAGGAAACACGGGGGAAATATGGAGGAAACATGGAAGAAACACGGGGGATAATATGGAGGAAAGAAGGGGGAAACATGGAGAAAAGAAGGGGGGAATATGGAGGAAACACACGGGAAAATATGGAGGAAACACGGGGGAAAATATGGAGGAAAATAGGGGAAAACATGGAGAAAAGAAGGGGGGAATATGGAGGAAACACGGGGGGAAATATGGAGGAAACATGGAGGAAACACGCGGGAAAATATGGAGAAAAGAAGGGGGAAATATGGAGGAAACACGGGGGGAAATATGGATTCATGTTTCCCCTGCGTTTCCTCAAGGTTCTTCTCCATGTTTCCAGGAAACACAGAGGAAATATGGAAGAAACACTGGGGGAACACGGGAAGGAAGGAAGGCGTGGACCAACCTTCTTCCTGGATGGCAGCGGTGGAGGCTGAACTCCGCTGACCAGCAGGTTGCTCAGCAGCCTGGACACGAACGACCTCTTAAGGTGGATGTTGATAAAACCTGACAACAGAACGGAGATCAGAGCCGAGACCCAATCAGAGCAGAGGAAAAAGTAATAAAAACAACCACAACAACTATAAAAGCAACAATAATTAACACCAATTCCTGTTAAAATAAAGAGGACAACGATAACTGTGCAGAGGTGCCGAGCTCCTACCGGGTCCGGCGATCTCCGTTTTCTGGACCAGTTCGTTGTCTGGAAGGTTCTGGACGATCTTCTCTGCGATTTCTCTCGGGTTCACCTTCACGCCCTTCGCCTTCAGCATCTGCAGCACAGAAACTCGGATGTAAAGAAGGTTTCAGGAGAAGCAGGTCAGACCTGCGGACGGCGGTCTTACCTGAGCCATCCCCATGGCGCTGTTGCACTGGTAGTCTCCGAACTTGGCCTGCTGGTTGGGCGTGACGGCGAGCGGCGGGTTGTCGAGCTCCGGACACGACGCCCGGATGGCCTCGCCGAAAACCTCCTGCAGCCGCTGGTTGATGTTCATCATGGCTTTGCTGCAGGGGGTCGTCTCCTCCTGTAGACTCTGTGGAGACAGCCGGGACGAAGAGGAGGTGAAGAAGTGCATCCGAAACCATCCTCCATCTTTTTTCACGGTCACAAACTCAGACTCATTCTCCATCTTCCGTCTTCGTTTACTTGGTTCCTGTTGGGCTGAAATCTGAGCTAGAGCGGTCTTTAACTGGTTCAGCTCCTACTTAGAGGGTCGAGTTATTTTATTACGATTAGCAGCGATAAATCTGAGCAAGTGGTTATGACTTCTGGAGTCCCCCAAGGGTCAGTTCTTGGACCTCCTCTGTTCAACTCATATCAGCTTTCTTTGGGTCAGAACATTAACATCGATTATCACAGTTATGCAGACGATACAAGTTTATGTCTGCAACCCAAAAGACTCATTGTGTCTGCGTCTGGAGCAGATAAACATTTATGCAAATTTACAATTAACCATCTGTAGATCCTTTAAATTTCTGACTAATGTGTCCCTAAGGCCACGCCATTAAACCTTGCAAAAACTGCTTTGAAAATATATATCAAAAATTTTTTCCACCGAAAGCAAGTTTCTCTTTTAAAACAACTTCACCCTGAAATATTTATATTAAAAAGAAATTAGATTTAAGCCTTTTTAACCCTTTATTTGCCATTGATCTTTCAAAACGCCATAATTTTTATTGAAGAAAAACGTATAAAACTAAATATTTTCCATAAAATAACCCAAGAAAATAAACTCAGAGGTGACACCAAAGCTGTCACCAAGGCAGGTTTTTTTTTTCTTTTACTAAATCAGAAACATCAGCTAGTTAGGGATATTTGGGTTTTTTGTACGATGTCAGAATGAACTTAAATCCACTGCAACTTGTCCAAGTGAACTGAATTACTTTTTCTAAACTTTTAGATGCACATGTACATTGTTCAATGGTGAACACTTTATATTTTCCTGAAATTATAATATCCCTCACTTTTTGTGAGTAGTGCAAGTTTCAAAGTCACTAAGTTAGATTAGTAGTTACTTTATTAGTTAAATAAAAATGACAATCCTTCCTTCGGCCTATACCTTACGAAAAGTGCTCTCAGAGAGGGCGGGTAAACTGAAAGTTCTCATCTTGTCTGGACTGTGATGTCCATCTCAGTCCAAGAGGCCAGAATACAGTTCAAAATGTATTTTATTATCAAAAATGACCAAGAATTAGAGATCTCTGATATTATTGGCAGATATCAGCATCAAAATGCTGATATCTCTCAAAATACGCGATACGACCTAACAGTTGTCTGCATGTATCGGTAGATTTTTTAAATTAAGAGTTGGACAATATTGGATATTGGGGGAATAAAACCAATATCAAACATCCCTACCAAAATTAAATAAACACATACTGCATTATTTCTACATAGAGAAAATAATGACATAGCAACACGCAACCACTTGGACAAAGCTATAATCTGATTACTGGTTTGGAAAAAGTGACTAAGTAATGGTGTTAAGGTGGAGCTCCCAGCATGCACCAGGTCATTGAAAGAGGTTTTATTTTTCTATAGCAATGTGCAGCAAATGATTTATATTCAGCTGAGTCGGGTTTCAGTGGAAAAAGTCACTTTTACGAAAAAAAAATCTGTAAAATTATCGAATGCTGCTGCTTTTGATCTTTTTAATTTAGTTATTCAATATGATTTTATTTAAGTTTTAGTCAATTTTTAAATTTTAAGTCTTAATTTCTTTATGCTATAGTATGTAAGGCATTTACATTTACCTCGTCCCGCATAAATAAACTTGTCTTGTTCTGGATTCTTGCAGTTTTCAGCAAGTTAAATTTAAGACCTTTTAAAGACCTTTTAAGAGTGTTGTGAATTAAATTCAAGACCAACATGATGCATTACCAGAAACATTCAAATAATCCCACATTTAAAACCTTTATTTTTAATCAATTTAGTAATTAAAAATTTGCTTGCATTAAAAAAGAAACTAAAACTGATACCAAAAGTCACCTTCCCAACACTGATATCCGTCTATATCCTGCTGTGAAACCGAGGCTGTCAGACATAAGATTTTTATAAGAAAACCTGAGAGAAAACTTTAAATGGTAAAAGCAAGTAGTTGTCACAAGATTTGTAGTTTAATCATCTCATACCAACACTCGTACAGTAGCTATCTGAGCCTCTTACAGACAGAATCGACTTCTGATTGCTGCGTCTTATTCAGCGTATTCTTCGTGGCAAACGCTTCTCAGGAATGAATAAAAGTAAAAAAGATTGACCAGTCTTAATCAAATTTAAGACCTTGTCTGAAAATCTGGCTGTTTTTCAGACATTTTAAGGCTTTAAATTTAAAAGTTTAGAATTTTAGACATTTTTAGACCCTGCAAGAACCCCGCTTGTTGACCCTAATTTGGCAAAGAGTCGATTTTGAACTAGTTCTCAGGCTGATCTGAGCTTCGCGACTCGCCGTGCAACTCCTCCATCATCCCTCACCCTCTTCAGGACGTTGAAGCGGTACTTCAGTTTGGCGTTCTCCTCCCGCAGCTCGTCCAGACGCGACAATGGACTCGAGTTCTGTGGGTTTTTCAGACTCTCGATCTCAGCAGACAAACTGCGGATCTCCCGCTCCTGGAGGAAAACAAGTAAACAAGAAAACAAAAACACTTGTTTACTGTTAAAAGTTCCAACTTTGGAAAATAATATACACTATAAAAACCACTTTAACTTGTTAAAAAACCGTCTGATGTCGTGCTTTCACTGCAACTGAAAGCTTCTCACCTATTCGTCACAGGAAATAGTAAAAGATAAGACCTATAAATCAGTACTGACCACCCCCTAATTCCATCTCTAGCTCAAAGTTCACCGCAACATAACATACCTCTACTTAATGTCATGCACAATTTCATTTTTTAATATCCACTGCAGTTTTATTAAAGAGTTTTAGCTTTCTTTTGAAATATTTCCTTCAGAAAGCAAAGCTGATATAGTTTGCAAGAATTAAACCACAAATGCAGAGTTTAGAGTTCCTTCTATTGAGTTAAAAAAAAAAGAGATAAATCAGGTTTAACTGCTAATCAAAATGAAACCAAAAGGATTTTCATCATTATCAGTAAAGCAATAAATCAAGCAATCCAATATCAACAGACTCCCGCCGCTTCCTCTGAGATATAAGAGGGTGAATTACACATTTATTGTTTTAAACTGCAGGTGAAACAAAGAAATCTCTTGGACAACATCCAGCATAGTTTTCAGGTGGAGGAAAGACGCAAGTCCTTGGTAGGACCACTAGAGGTCGCCATTGCCCATTTTAAAGACGTCAACTTCAAAACTAACACCAAAAATTATGTTTCACAATTTTGCTTAAAAATTTATTTTCCCCAAATGCTACTATATTCATCAAAAATATTTATTTCATTAGCTGAAAAATTCGGGACAAATTGCAAACGGAAAAAAAACGTCCAACAGTTATCTAACACAAAAATATCACGATATGTCTACATGTAGCTTTGCACTGACATCAGAGCATGACAATTACATTTTTATACTTTTTACTTAAATAAAACGTGTCTAATGTAGGCCGAATATGACATCAAGTCAAACATATTTAATAAATATAGTTAATCTTATATTATCATTCAGTTGTGCATTATTATAACTGAAAGCGCGTTAAAACGCATTTTCGTGAATGAGGTTTGGCGAGGCCACACTGACATCGGAGCAACAAAACACACATTTAGCCGCGTAGCTAACGTTAGCCGTTCTTTCCATGAACCAGCGGCTGACCTGCTGCTGTAGCCGGGCTGTGTACTCGGTCAGTGGGTCTCCCATCTTTCTGAAACGCCGGGGCGAAACTCTTCTGTCAGCTGAAGGCAGAATCTCGTGGCTGATGAAACAAACTGCGAGAGGAAGAAGTTAACAACTTTGCGGTATATTTCCGGCGCTGTGGATCGTTTCTTCTTCGTTGGTTTTTGTAAAGGCGGACGCCGCTCAGAGCTGGCTGCACAGTACCAGCCTACGTCACACATTTAATTAAAGGTTGAAGTAAAACTCAAAGCGCTTATTTATGGTTTTAGCAACTTATCTTTGCTTTTTCCCCCCTTATGTCCAACAATGTAAATATAGACTTCACATAAGCACATATTTATCTTTTATCCCAGTTGACCTGTGTGACCAGTGTTGCTCTCAATATTTACTACATAAAAGTATGGCGGACCAAAACTGCCAAAATAATAAATGAAAACGGAAACATAACAATGGCTCAAATACATTAATGCTCTACAAAAATAGCAAATATCAAATACAAAAGTCAAAATATTTATGTACTGACATTACAGCAGTGAACAATATAAATATTTGATTTTTAATTTTAATTCAGTTTGATCCCACTCGTGTACATTACATAATGCCTTCTAAATTTTTCTCTGTAGGACGACTACAACAAATAATAGTATACAAGCTCATAACTGACTGGCTGCTGAAAGACTGTGAAATTAAATATGTTCTCTCATAAAAACACAAAGTGCAGAAGTCGCACGCTGGATGCGCCGTTTGCCGCGTCATCACAAGTTTCGGCCGTCTTGTTTTGGTGATTTATGTCTTTTGGCCTAAAACAAAAAATGCACTTATGGGTCATTTTCATCTGAAAACTTTTGGTGGACGAAATTTTGGTGCATCCCAAGTGAAATATTCTATTAATTATCAAATGTGACCAAAATTTATATTGCAATTTCCAACAGTTTTAATTTGACTTCATATTAATACTTGTCTTTTTTAAATCTAATTTGTGCTTCTTTATTTTCATTCACCTTGATTTTTTGTCGCTGTTATTTTCATGTTCCGTTTTCTTTATCCCCCAAATGATATTTTTTTCTGTATTTCATTTTCATCTAACATTTCATGTATTAATAAATGCATAACCTACATATTCCCCATTATTTCCAGTTCAGATTAATCTACCTCCATTTATTTCTCCAAGCATTTTTACATTGCTGTATGCATTTCTGTCATTATGTAAACAACAGGGGCCGTCTTTCAAAGCATGTTGGAGCCTTGGGGAACTCAACTATCTTTATATGAGTAGATCTACAGTTACCCACTTATGATGTTTAATATATTTTAAAGTCCAGGATTGATTTGGTTTGAAACATGGCGTTGCTCCAGTTCACTTTGGCTGCGTCCCTTGTGCTTGTAATTCTGTAAAAATAAGTTTTTCTATCTAAAAACAAACAACGGAGACATTTTCTTGGAATAAAAGAAGGGGAGCAAAAACCACAAGTAAAAGAGAAGAACTTTTTATTTGTTGTGAAACTACAAAACATACTGTTTGTTTTTGTTTTGCTTTTTTGTGCTGGTGAAATATTTACAACTCTTGTTGACAGTACAGTGTCTGAGAATAAAATTCACAGCTTTTAGGGACTTTTGATAAAAAGAAAAACAGAAAAAAAAAACATAAAAGCACACCCAAATCACAAAAGTGCAATAAATACATGCTGTAAGTTTCTCATAACTGTCTGCAAACACACCACCAGGTTCATCAGCAGTCGTAATACAGATTCATTAGAAAAAAAATAATAATAAAGGAGAAAAGAAAAAACAAACAATCTACATGATGGACAATCATTTGTGACTAATATTTTTTTTGCTCTGAATGATTTGTGGTAGCAAAAACCTACATTCCTTCATCCAGATCTGGTTTAAAGATACTTTTTGATTTAGAGGTTAATCAGCTGAGTCCTATTCTTTCATCTATCTGCTCTACGAACTGATCACATTTACCAAAAACGTTTCTCTACATTTTCTCTCACACGAGTTCGAACCTTTAAGACAAAACGCAAGAACAAAAAAGGACAATGACTGTTTACGCGTTGATCCCCGAAGGCACACGCTGCCACCAAAGTCTAAAGTTTGGGAACCCCGACGGTTTCATCATCAACCAACGGCAATGCAACTTACATGCAGTTTGTCTTGAAAACGTAACGAAAGAAGAAAGAAGGCGATGTACGAACCTCAATGTGAGTTTGCGGAACAAAATGTGGGTAATTCTGTTTGGAAGCTTCAAAGGCACAAAAAGTATTTTTTCTAAGTTTTACAGGTCATAGAATAAAAGCTTTTATATGTTGGAGAGTGGTTAAACTCAGAAACGTAGCTGCGTAAAGTCACCAGTAGGGGGCGGTGCAGGCTGCGTCGCTGTGGTTGGAGGTCAGTAAAAGTAGATGATGATCCAACTGGAAACAAAGATTACAGAGGAAAATAACTGTGGCGGACATCCAGAGACGAAAAACACACAAAAAAGCTCCTTTTCAGGAATTATATTGTGAAAATCTGGGATATTATCTCATATCTGAGATGTCGGTGAGGTTTTTGCTGGTCAGCTCAGACCAGGAATAGCCAAGGGTGTAATACTTTTGGATTTTTCATTAGTTTCAGTTTTTATTTAGTTTTGACTTTTTTATTTTTTAATTCAATTAGTTTTAGTTTTTTGAGCAGATTTACTGTTTTTTTTTTTTACATTTTCATGTTTTGGAAAATGCTTAGTTTTATCAGTTTCAGTGTTAGTTTTAGTTTTTAATTTTTTGTAAATTATAGGTATTTGTCTGGTGTGACATTCAAAATCATCAGAAAGTAACTCGGAGTTAAATTGGTCGAGCAAAGTAAATAGATTAAATAGAAATAGACTTCATATCAACCCAAAAGGCTGATGTATTAAATAAATTTGGGATGTTTCTGCATTTTAGTTATAGTTCGTTTTGTAAAAACACAATACAGTTTCTGTTTTTTTTTTTTTTTTAAACTGTCATCTTTTATTTTTATTTCAGTTAACGAAAATGTTTTTCACGTCAAGTTTTCATTCTAGACTAACCTCGGAAATAGCTGGCGAGTGCAATCGTTTAAAACTTTAATGGGATTTACAGAAATGTTTCACTCCACCCGAATGTACTTCAAGTCTTCTTAGCAAGTGTAAAAACATTTTATACAACAGCAGTTTTCATTTTCATTCACTTATTTTGAGTTGCAAATCAAACTCGGGGATGGAAACTCAATATTTCCAATCATGGCCGCCGTTAGATAAAGAAAATAAATCCGTCTGTCTGCAAACACAAAGAAAAAAGTTGCATTCAAATGTCTCTTTTTAACACATTAATCTAAAATGTTTATGCAAGTCATGAAACTCGCTGACTGAGTGGGAGAATTCAACGTGCAACGTGTTTGATGGCGAGCCTTTAACCTTCAGCCTGCTCCTCATCCTCACTGGTAAAACTGGATACGTCAACCTGTTTAATTCGAGCCCCACCTTCGCCTGGCCAGCAGTCAAAACGTTACGCCGCTTGCTCCGCGACACCTACAGCACCTTCCCCGGTTTCCATGGAAACACTCAAGAGCAAAACCACATTAACCTCATCGTCTTTACATCAGGAATGGACAGAGAGAACGAAGTCGGGAAAGACGTAAAATCTGTGAATTATGTTTCCATTAAAGCAGCATGAACACAAACGTCTGCCATATTGAAGTTTTTAAAGTTTTTTTTTTTACATCAGGAGGCAGCAAAATCTACGATGGAGTATTACGATCACATTAAGGAAAAATTTTACTCACCTCGAGAATGAAGTTGTAATATCACGAGAAAAATGTTATTTTACGAGGTAAACAGTAATTTCAAAAGAATAAACTTATGAGATAAAGTCGTAACTTGCAAGAATAGTCGTAAATTTAAGAAAATTTAATTTTACATGAATTAAGTTGTAAATTTACAATAAAGTCGTAAATTTATGAGAATAAAGTCGTAATTTTACAAGAACTAGGTAGTTAATTTACAAGAATAAAGTTGTAATTTAGGACAATAAAGTCGTAATTTACAAGAATAAAGTTGTAATTTTACGAGACAAAAATTATATCATATTTTACTAGAATTAAGTCGCAAATTTACATGAATAAAGTAGTAATTTAGGACGATAAAGTTGTCATTCATAAGAATAAAGTTGTAAATACATGAAAATTAAGTTGTAAATTTACAAGAATAAAGTTGTAATTTAGGACAATAAAGTTGTAATTAACAACAAAAAAAAAGTAAATTTATTAGAATTAAGTCGTAATTTACAAGAACAGTCATAAATTTACAAAAATTAAATTGTGATTTATGAGAATTAAGTTGTAATTTTGCAAGAAGTTGTAAATTTACGAGAATTACGCCATATTTTACGAGAATTTAGTCGTAAATCTACAAGAATAAAGTCGTAATTTAGACAATAAAGTCGTAATCCACAAGAATAAAGTTGTAAATTTACAAGAATAAAGTTGTAATTTATGAGAATTAAGTCATTAATTTACGAGAATTATGTCATGATTTTTACAAGAATGAAGTTGTAAATCCATGAGAATAAAGTCGTAATTTGCAAGATTAAAGTCATACATTTGTGAGTTATGCCGCAATTTTCCGAGACTTAAGACATAAATTATGAGAATAAAGTCATAAGTTATGAGATAAAAATAGTAATTTACGAGAAAAAACAATTTGATATTTTCAAGATTACAAAAAAAGAAACAAAGCAAAAGCGGCCGGTGTTGTGTCGGAAAATCTGGGAAGATCTTAAGCATATATACATGAATACAGCCCATCTAGACTACTGGTGAGCGGCAGTCGCTGCACTCTGTGAGGGAGGTTGCTTATCATGGCAGGGGTGCGTTTTTTCGTACAACACCGGTTCCAGCCAGTTCCCCTCCACAAAAGCAGCCATTTCCTCCAAATCCGTCTGCTTTTTTTCTGCAGAATAGATTCATTTTCTTGCAGATTCTTTGCAGAATCTCCTGATTTGTAAAACCTACGCTTAAGTACACCTTCACCAAAAGCTCCACCACCCCCATTTTTATCAACTTTCCTCTTCTAAATGTAAATTACAACTTTCTTCTAGTAAATTTACAACTTTATTTTCATAAATCTGTGTGTCAGGGTCTGCATGGGAGGCCCAGGCGAGATTCAATCCCGACTCCCAGGTGAGAGTCATGCGCGGTTACCAGTCAACCACAGGGACATCCCTGTTTCCCAGTAGCCAGGGCGCATGATCAATCAGAGGCATAGAGACAGGACCCCACACTGTCACATTCATAACTTTATTCTTACTTTCTTCCTCATAATATTTCAACTTTATTCTTGTAAAATTACAACTTTTTCTCAAAATATTACAATTTTCTTCTCAAAGTCTGTAAAAAAAAAGTTTTCTTTATTTGACTCTAAAACTCTGTCATAAGAACTAAACAAATTTATCGTTTATAGTTTAGTTTTTCATCCACTTCCAGCTAGATTTCACCTCTTTTTGCTCCGTTTTTGGTCTCCACCGCCTCCCGAGGGGAAATCTGTGGCTTTTAGTTGCTGAATGTCGCAGGTTCGTCGTGTAAATGGATAAAAGAGACAAAACAGTAACATAATGGGCTGTAAAACCAAAACAAGTGAGATAAAAGAACTTAAAGAGGTGCAACAACAGTTAGTGTAAAACTCAGGGGAATAAGGGTGATATGTCAGGTTATGTCGTTGCACCACGCTAACGTCCAGTTAACACGATATGTTTGTGAAATATCCAGTAAAGAAGCCGAGTGGGAAACTAAAATCAGATACAAACTGATTGCATGTTCTCCATCAGGACAGGAACCAGCCAATCACAGAGAAGTACTGGACTTCTGTCTTTCTATTGGCTGACTGGTCCTTTCTTTTTAACGTCACTTCCAGTCTAACAAACAAACAACCGGTAATAAGTTCACAGTCATGAAAAATACACTTGATCTTCAACAATCACTGCGCTCTTCAACAATCATTCCAGCGTGAGGCAAAGGTTTCTGGGTTTTATCTTTCTTCCCAGAAACCCACATCAAGTTTTTTTTTCTTTATTTTTCTTATTTTTTAAAAACTTCTTCCTCAAGTTTCTTAAAGTGCAGACTATCCGATCAGCTACCTGAGTGTTAGTGGGGGTTAGTGTCGTTTCTACATGTTTCATAAAGGTGTTTAGAACTAGTTAGAGACAGTAAAGTGGATGTTTTAGGTGAGATTAATGAAAAACTAGTCTTTCTACGAACAATCATAAGAGCAAAGACAGACTCAAGTATTCGTCTCTGAGATTTGTGCTGTTTCGTGCAGGTTTGAGATAACGCGAGTTACAATCCTTCAGATTTCAGTGTGTTTATGGCGACACCTGTGGCCACAGATGGGAACTGCAGGTGTTTCTACACGTCGCCCAGATAAATAATCACTAATGTATCTTTCCATCAATTTATATTCAGATTTTAAACACTTTTTTTCTGATTTCCACAGTTTGAGAAAGAAAACATTTTCCTAAAACATTTCCTGCAAGATTTGTTTAAAAAATGCAGATTTTTTTTGTTTATTTGGAATAAATAGAAAATAGATTAATCTTTTTTCTGTCAAGTTAACCAAAACCAAGTTCAAGGTGGTTGAAACTGGTTAAAAAAAGCACAACAAATTGATAGTTTCAGTTTGAACAGCATTAAAAACAGTTTGGCTGAATGGTTCAGCCTGAAATGTACGGAGGAGGATGAGGGACGCTGAAGAAGAAAAAAACTCTGAGACAAAAGTCAAAATTCTGACTTTTTTTTTCCCAGAACATGAACAAAAATTCTGAACTTAATTTTTCATATCTGAAAAAGTCAGAATTTTGACATTTTTCTCAGAATTCAGACTTTTTTTCAGAAATTGAAAAAACTGCTGAAAATATTTTTCAAATTTTTTTTTCAAAAATTTCTGGGGGAAAAAACGTCTCTGTGACTTTCTTCAAAAATTGGGAAAAAAAACTCCTGAAAAAAAAAAAAATTCTTTTAAAGTTTTAAAGTTTAAAGTGGGGACGACTCAGAATTCTGCACCCCCCCCCCCCCCCCCGAATTTTTCTTTTTTTTTTTTTTCTTCAGTGGCCGTTATCCTCTTCCGTAGAAATGGATTCTGGGAGTTTTAGCTTTGCTCTTTTTTTTTAAAGGCTATAAATCTAAAGGATTATAACTCTTATAGGAGATAAACTTTAACAGACTGTTAAACATGAAGTTTTACATCCGTGTTATTTACATCCGTGACACTGTTTCACTGTGTGCTTGTAGAAAATGTTCAGAAAAGCTCTAAGAAGTCAAATGTTGCACATCTCTTAGATTTAGACGTTAATTTCATTTCTCCGTTGGCTTAGATTTAACCTCAGTACCATTTCTGATTGATTCTGTGCTACTCATGTACGTATTTGTGCGGTTTTCGTTGTGAGTGTGTATTTTGCTGGAATGATCTGAAACAGCTAAGCGTTTATAAACAGCCGGTTAGTAACAGAAACAGCAGGGTGAGATAATGCGAGCTCTTCAGCGGCATTTACAGACTATCCACATGGGAAACACTGAGCTCCGTAAAACTACGTGTTTTCTGATTCTTCATGACGCCGCGAGCGTTGGCTTCGTCGTGTGGGAGCAGCAGCTCGGGACTCGGGAGGGAAAATACTTTGAAATGCTCTACACGTCGTCAGCCGGCAGGTTGGGGATGCAGGTTTTCGCTCGAGTGAAGAACGCCATCTTCTCCCTGAAACACACGGAGGACGGTTAGGACGCGTCTCCATCGGGAACGCTGGGACGGGAGCAGCTGGACCCCCTACCTGAAGGTCTGGACCTCGGGGACCTCTTTCCGGCTCTGCCCGCGGATCTTGTGGACATCCTTGGCGGCGGCCCTCATCATCTTCTCCACCCGCTTCTCCTGCAGCTGCTCCTCCCGCGTCTGAGATGTTACAGGAGACGTTAGCGCCCGAGCGGACACCCGGACGTCCGCTGGAGGCGGTTTCCGGTTCACCCACCTGTTTCTCCGCCTGTTTGAGGAGCAGCCGGAAGTGCTCGTCCTCCTGAACCCAGGCGGGCAGCTCTCTCTGGCCCTGCTGCCTCGCCTTCTCCAGCTGCGCCTTCAGCTCGCGGAGGACCCGAAGCTCCTGCGTCAGGCGGGCCTGCCGGGTCCGAGACACCTGCAGGTCCAACTCCAGGTCCAGAGAGGTGCGCAGCAGACCGTCCAGACCTTTGACCAGACCAGGAGGCTGCAGGGACAACAGCAGGACGGTTACAATCAAACATGCAGAGTAGGGATGCACGATATTGGAATGTTGGCCGATATCCAATATGCCAATATCATAAAACTCATGTGACCGAAAACTGATATACAGTATATTGCTCTCTTTTTATATCGATATATCGCCCAGCCCGACCCAAAAGTATTCTATCACTGTGTGATGTTTTTATGATGAAGATGGGATAAATATTGGTGTTATCACGGATCAGAGTTACTTTATCTTCGGTGACAAAAACTCCAAATAAATGAATAAATCAAACAAATAAATGCAAATGAGATATTTGCAGGTTATTCAGTAAATAAATGAGGTTCCATTGGAGGACGTCTGTATTTTGTTGTATTTTTATTTATTGTTCCTGAGAGCAGAAACGGCTTTATTGTCTAAATATTACAGAAAAAGTTTGAACTCTGATTAAATGTTTGTTTTTTCTGTTTGGTCTTTTCTTCATCTTTTATCTCATCTTCACTTCCTGACAGTTTCATAATGAAGTCGCAGTCAGTGTGGTCTCTGCTCGCCTGGAGAGGAAGATGAAGAGCCTGCTGGTGTTTTTCTGAGCTCGACGACTCTGTGAAGTGGCTGAATGTTTAATGCAGCTCTGACATTTAACAGCAGACGTTAGTCGCTCGTGTTTGTCGTCGCGGCTGGAAACGCTGCTGATAAGCTTCATAACAGGACTGACAGACTTCACGTCGCTCTTCAGGCCCGATGAGCAGCGCTGGCGTCGCCGGTCAGGATTCACCGTTCAGGATTCACCGTTCAGGATTCACCGGTCAGGATTCACCGTTCAGGATTCACCGGTCAGGATTCACCGGTCAGGATTCACCGTTCAGGATTCACCGTTCAGGATTCACCGTTCAGGATTCACCGTTCAGGATTCGCCGTTCAGGATTCGCCGTTCAGGATTCACCGTTCAGGATTCACTGTTCAGGATTCACCGTTCAGGATTCGCCGTTCAGGATTCACCGTTCAGGATTCACCGTTCAGGATTCACTGTTCAGGATTCACCGTTCAGGATTCACTGTTCAGGATTCACCGTTCAGGATTCACCGTTCAGGATTCACCCAGCCGCCGTCTGAATGGTGCTGCCCCGCCCCGCTACACTCGTTCATTCCACCCGTACGTTCATTCCACTCGTTCATTCCTTCCACTCGTTCATTCCACTCGTTCATTCATTCCACTCATTCATTCCATCCACTCGTTCATTCCACTCGTTCATTTCTGTGTTCATTCATTCCACTCATTCATTCCACTCGTTCATTCATTCCACTCATTCATTCCACTCGTTCATTCATTCCACTCGTTCATTTCTGTGTTCATTCATTCCACACATTCATTCCACCCGTTCATTCATTCCACTCATTCATTCCACTCGTTCATTCATTCCACTCGCACATTCATTCCACCCGTTCATTCATTCCACTCGTTCATTCATTCCACTCATTCATTCCACTCGTTCATTCATTCCACTCGTTCATTTCTGTGTTCATTCATTCCACATTCATTCCACTCGTTCATTCATTCCACTCATTCATTCCACTCGTTCATTCCATTCCACTCACACATTCATTCCACCCGTTCATTCATTCCACTCGTTCATTCATTCCACTCGTTCATTCCAACTGTTCATTCCACTCGTTCATTCCAACTGTTCATTCCACTCATTCATTCCACTTGTTCATTCCAACTGTTCATTCCACTCGTTCATTCCACTCACCAACTGTTCATTCCACTCGTTCATTCCACTCGTTCATTCCAACTGTTCATTCCACTCGTTCATTCCAACTGTTCATTCCACTCGTTCATTCCACTCGTTCATTCCAACTGTTCATTCCACTCGTTCATTCCACTCGTTCATTCCAACTGTTCATTCCACTCGTTCATTCCAACTGTTCATTCCAACTGTTCATTCCACTCGTTCATTTCCGTGTTCATTGATTCCACTCATTCACTCATTCCACCCGTTCACTCATTCCACTCACACCCCCCCCCCTCTCCCTCTTCATTCCAACCGTTCATTCCACTCATTCATTCCTTCCACTCGTTCATTCCACCCGTACGTTCATTCCACTCGTTCATTCCACCCGTACGTTCATTCCACTCGTTCATTCCAACTGTTCATTCCACTCGTTCATTCCAACTGTTCATTCCACTCGTTCATTCCAACTGTTCATTCCACTCGTTCATTTCCGTGTTCATTGATTCCACTCATTCACTCATTCCACCCGTTCATTCATTCCACTCACACATTCCTTCCACTCGTTCATTCATTCCACCCGTTCATTCATTCCACTCATTCATTCATTCCACCCGTTCATTCATTCCACTCGTTCATTCCAACTGTTCATTCCACTCATTCATTCCTTCCACTCGTTCATTCCACCCGTACGTTCATTCCACTCGTTCATTCCACCCGTACGTTCATTCCACTCGTTCATTCCAACTGTTCATTCCACTCGTTCATTTCCGTGTTCATTGATTCCACTCATTCACTCATTCCACCCGTTCATTCATTCCACTCACACATTCCTTCACATAAAGCTCTGAATGGTTTAGGCCCAAAATACATCAGTGACCTCTTGACCCAGTATGAACCTACTAGACCCCTCAGGTCATCTGGATCCGGTCTTTTATCAGTTCCCAGAGTCAGAACCAGACCTGGAGAAGCTGCGTTCAGCTTCTATGCTCCACATGTCTGGAACAAACTCCCAGAAAGTCTCAGATCAGCTGAAACACTTAGTTTATTTAAATCCAGGCTGAAGACCCACCTGTTCTCAGCTGCTTTTACGTAGATTTTATTCAAAAGTTAAAATCTGCACGTCTCTGTATTCTCTCTTTTTAATCTTAAATGCTTTTAATTTTGAATCATGCTTCTAATTGTTTTTTTCTCTCCCTTTTGCTTATAATGTTTTATGTAAAGCACTTTGAATTGTTCTGTACATGAAATGTGCTATACAAATAAACTTGCCTTGCCTTCCACCCGTTCATTCATTCCACTCGTTCATTCATTCCACTCATTCACTCATTCCACTCGTTCATTCCAACTGTTCATTCCAACTGTTCATTCCACTCGTTCATTTCCGTGTTCATTGATTCCACTCGTTCATTCATTCCACCCGTTCATTCATTCCACTCGTTCATTCCATTCCACTCATTCACTCATTCCACCCGTTCATTCATTCCACTCGTTCATTCATTCCACTCATTCACTCATTCCACCCGTTCATTCATTCCACTCATTCATTCCAACCGTTCATTCCACTCATTCATTCCTTCCACTCGTTCATTCCACCCGTACGTTCATTCCACTCGTTCATTCCAACTGTTCATTCCACTCGTTCATTTCCGTGTTCATTGATTCCACTCATTCACTCATTCCACCCGTTCATTCATTCCACTCGTTCTTTCCACTCGTTCATTCATTCCACTCGTTCATTTCCGTGTTCATTGATTCCACTCATTCACTCATTCCACCCGTTCATTCATTCCACTCACACATTCATTCCACTCATTCATTCCTTCCACTCGTTCTTTCCACTCGTTCATTCATTCCACTCGTTCATTCCAACCGTTAATTCCACTCGTTCATTCATTCCACTCATTCATTCCACTCGTTCATTCTACCTTTCCTTTTTACCCGTTCATTATTCCACTCGTTCATTATTCCATTCATAAAAAAAAATAAATAAATAATCGCGATAAATTCAGAGAACCAATTCAACGCACAAGCATTTTAAATTTGGCCCACTGAATGACCCGGGCAGTGGGTGGAAGCAATGCACCTAAAGCCAACCACCAATAAACACCAGAGGAGGAAGAAGAAGAAGGAGCAGAAGAAGAAGAAGGAGCAGAAGAAGAAGAAGAAGAAGAAGAAGAAGACAGAACTTCATACTGTGTTGGAGCAGGGAGGGGTGCGTAGAAAACTGAAAGGACTGCGGTCCTTGAAGACAATTGTTCCCCACGACTGCTTTAGCAGCTTTGAGATTAAAACGCAATAAATTAGATTAATTAATCCCAAATCCTGTAATTAATTTGATAGTTTTCTTTAATCCCCTGACAGCTCGAGTGATAAATAAAAAATCTATGAAAATCATGACATTGTTTTTGAATTGTGGTTCAACAGAAATATTAAAAACAAACACACAAAAAATAAAACAAGTAAACAAGCCTGATGGGCTCTGAAGCTAAAATGATGTTGAGCAACACTTTGAAACATTTTCTGAAACGTCCAATCAGACGTCTGCACCTGCTGACAGGTATGTTGGTCCAAGTTCATGGGAAAGGTGCTCTAATGTGTCTCAGTTTTGTTTATTTGTTTTTTCTTGTTATTAGTTCCAACCACAATTCAAAAGCAATATTTTATTTCACTAAATTATCATTTTGTAATTGTTTTTAGTTATTATCAGTTTCTTTAGTTTCTTGTTGTTTAAATTACTTTAATTTCTTAAACTGGAGGGTACGAGTAATTTCAAGGACGACTGTACATCAGGCTACTTTTTCTTCTTTTTTTTTTTACATTTTTGTTGCATTCATTCATTTAAAGGCGGGTTTTATATGTAAAATGTACATTACAGAAACGTATTCATCAGTTTCACTGACATATTTATTCATTTTAGCATTTTTTATTTGCTATTGATTAATAAAGAATAAAGTCTAAGAAAGACAAAATGTCAGATTAAAGTCTAACTGATTGATGAGCAACGTTACTGCGACTGATCTTAAGTTTATCAGGAGACGTTCTTCTTCTCTGTGTTTGCCCTTGAACTCTCTGCGGTGTTTTTCGCCGCGTCGTGTCTTTGCTGTGAATTATCGCGGTAAATAAAAGCAGCTTTTGTCTCCCGGTGATGAGCGAGCGGGAAGTTGGCCTCTACCTTCTTCATGCGCATGCTGCGCCTCTCCGAGGCGTTCCTGACGAACGGGGACTTCTTGGAGAGGGTGGAGCTGTCGCTGTCGCTGCGGTTAATCTGCAAAGACAGAAACAGAGAAGAAGAGTGAACGCCGCGGGATAAACGGGGGGAGCTGTCTCTTCCGCTGACGTGGGCGGGTTCCCGTTACCCTGCAGATGTACTGGCTCTGAGGTCCAGGGGAGAAGGTCTTGGAGCGGATGATGGTGTTGCCCCTCATGAAGGGGGCCTGCTGGTGGACGTCGGGGCGCCGCTCCTTGGGCCGGACCACGGAGCAGTGCTGGGACGGAGACATGCCGTCCATACTGGTCTCCTTGTTGACCTGAGGAGGAGACGTCGATAAAAACTTCTGGTCGTTCATATTTCTCAAAGTTCCCCGCTGATAAACACCAACCTTCTCTGTGATGGGAGGTGCTGTCAGAGGAGCTTTGACCTTCTTCTCCTCCTCCTCTTCCTCAGCTTCCCACTGGCTGCTGTCAGGATAAAACTCATCCTCTTCCTCCAGAGGGCCCGCCCCCCCCACGCCGTTTCCTCCCCCGTCATCGAACACGTCCGCCTCCAGAGGCTCGCCGTGCCTAACGACAGACAACACACATCCTCGTTTCCCGCTTCTCACCACATCATGCTCCCGCTAAAGTCTTGTTTTGTGTTTCAGTGTGAAATAATTTCCTAATCAACATGATCAGAAATAACGTCACAATTTCACACTCCTGCCGCCCCCCACCAGTTAGGTCTGGTGGAATCCAGTAAAAATCTCAAGGATCACCAGTGACGAGCTCAGGAGTTTTTAAAGGCATCCACGGTGAAAAATGACACGTGACAGGTCAGAGAGCACGTAAAGTTTAAAACACATGGCTGAACAAGAAACGACACGTAACTCTCGTTAGGGACGTTCAATACAGGCCTTTTTACCGATATACCACATACCGATATCAGAAAGTTGTAAAGTTTTAAAATAGTAAAGTAGCACTAGGAATGAGGAAAGTAATCTTAGGAATGAGTAAAGTAGTACTAGGAATGCGTAAAGTAATCCTTGGATTGAGTACAATAGTACTAAGAATGAGTAAAGTAGTACTAGGAATGAGTAAAGTAATCCTAGGAATGACTAAAGTAGTACTATGAATGAGTAAAGTAATCCTAGGAATGAGTAAAGTAGTACTATGAATGAGTAAAGTAATCTTTGAAATAAGTAAAGTAGTACTAGGAATGAGTAAAGTTGTACTACGAATGAGTTAAGTAATCCTTGGATTGAGTACAATAGTACTAAGAATGAGTAAAGTAGTACTAGGAATGAGTAAAGTAATCCTGGTAATAAGTAAAGTAATCCTAGGAATGAGTAAAGTAGTACTAGGAATGCGTAAAGTGGTACTACGAATGAGTAAAGTAATCCTTGGATTGAGTACAATAGTACTAAGAATGAGTAAAGTAGTACTAGGAATGAGTAAAGTAATCCTGGTAATAAGTAAAGTAACCTAGGAATAAATAAAGTAGTACTAGGAATGAGTAAAGTAATCCTAGGAATGAGTAAAGTAGTACTATGAATAAGTAAAGTAATCTTTGAAATAAGTAAAGTAGTACTAGGAATGCGTAAAGTGGTACTACGAATGAGTAAAGTAATCCTTGGATTGAGTACAATAGTACTAAGAATGAGTAAAGTAGTACTAGGAATGAGTAAAGTAATCCTGGTAATAAGTAAAGTAATCCTAGGAATGAGTAAAGTAGTACTAGGAATGCGTAAAGTGGTACTACGAATGCGTAAAGTGGTACTACGAATGAGTAAAGTAATCCTTGGATTGAGTACAATAGTACTAGGAATGAGTAAAGTAATCCTGGTAATAAGTAAAGTAACCTAGGAATAAATAAAGTAGTACTAGGAATGAGTAAATAGTACTAGATCACTAGTTTTCTTCTTTTCTTAACATTAAACAACAACTTAACGACAGTCAGATTAAAATATGAACTTTTACTGAATTTTGCCACTAAAGTCACCAGAGAAAGTATCCGATACTACATAGAAATACTCAAGAAATACATCAAATCAGTTTTGTTGCTGATCTTTGACATTTGCAAGGCTCCAATCACCCGCGAATCCATCTCTTTAATATTTACTATATGGAAAATAATTCAGTATTTTGTGTTTTTTGTAATGAATAACATACAATCCAAATATTCAAACTGGCACATAAAGGGTTAAAATCCGGTAAATGATTGAATGTTTGGTATTTTTGAGCAGGACAGAAATTGTTTAAATGATTTATTTTTTTAAAAATTATTTTAAAAAAAATTATGTACGATTATTTTGTAGCAGTTTTTGTGTGTGGACGCTTTTGGCCACAAAGGTCAGCAGAGGGAGAAAACTTTATGGAAATAAAATGGTTAAAAACATAATAATAATAATAATCGAAAATGATAAATACATATAACGTATATAAATTGTTGATCTCAGACCAGAAAAGTGCCAAAATAAACAAATGTAAAAAAGAAGGCAGAAATGAAAAGTGCTTTAAATGAAGCTGACAAGTTGCTCCATCATGTTAGCAGAAAGAGGAAGACTCACCACTCATCTTCCTCAGGACCTCCCACCCTGTCGCTGCTACGACTCTGAAACACAGAAACATCCGAATGAAGGCGGTACCGTGTAGATCTGCCGGGTCAATGATCCAGAGTTTCGCTGGCTTGTCAGAAAATTACAGATGAAAATAAGCAGACGAATAAAAAGATTTTTCTCCACCTTAGAAACAACTTCGTATAATAAACTCGCACCGTTGATGTGGATCGCTGCTCGACAGGAATGTAGTAAAGATGTTTAAAAGCAGCTGATAAAATCTTTTTGTCTCTCACAGAGTGTTATTTATGAGGGAACGTTAGGACCACAATAAATATTTTTACAAACTTCAAAAATAAAGTCGTCATTTTTCTAGAAATAACGTTTCTATAAAGTTTCCTTTATGTTTCTATAAAGGATAAAGTTGTAAATTTGTCAGAATAAAGTCACGAATTTATGAGAATAAAGTCATAAAATTATGAGAATAAAGTCATAAATTTACAATAATAAAGTATAAAATTATGAGAATAAAGTCATAAATTTATTAGAATAAAGTCGTAAATTTATGACGATAAAGTCATAAATTTACAATAATAAAGTCGTAAAATTGAGAATAAAGTCATAAATTTACAATAATAAAGACGTAAAAATTGAGAATAAAGTCATAAATTTAGTTCAATAATAAAGTCGTAAAATTGAGAATAAAGTCATAAATTTACAATAATAAAGTCGTAAAAATTGAGAATAAAGTCATAAATTTATGAAAATAAAGTCATAAATTTACAATAATAAAGTTGTAAATTTATAAGAATAAAGTCGTAAATTTACAATAATAAAGTCGTAAAATTGAGAATAAAGTCATAAATTTATTTTTTTTTTTTTTATATATTAATAATTAAATAATAAAATCGTAAAAATTGAGAATAAAGTCATAAATTTACAAGAATAAAGTCGTAAAAATATGAGAATAAAGTCATAAATTTATGAGAATAAAGTCATAAATTTACAAGAATAAAGTCGTAAATTTATGAGAATAAAGTCGTAAATTTATGAGAATAAAGTCAAAAATTTACAAGGATAAAGTTGTAAATTTATTAGAATAAAGTCGTAAATTTATGAGAATAAAGTCATAAATTTACAAGACTTAAGTCGTAAATTTGTTAGAATAAAGTCATGAATTTATGAGAGTAAAGTCATAATTTTATGAGAATAAAGCTGTTAATTCATGGGAATAAAATAATTTTTTTAAGAGTAAAGTTTTAATTTTATGAGAATAAAGTCGTAATTTTATGAGAACAGTCATATATTTACAACAATACAGTCATTTTATGAGAACAAAGTGGCAATTTTATGAGAACTGTCATAAAAGCCGTTTCCTATGAATAAAAACCGTCTCTTCTCTGAGCTCAGCTGTGATTCCGACGGTGACCAGCAGGTGTCAGCGTACCCCGTCAGAAACGCCCGCCACTCGGCTCTCCTTGTCCTTGTCGCTGATCTCGGGCATGTAGAGTCGGCTCAGCAGGTTGTACCACTTGGTGCATCGGTCCTCCGGACAGCTGACGTCGGCCAGGCTGATCTGGGCCCCCGCCTGGAGGAAGAGGACGACGAAGAAACCGGGTTAGATCTACGGAAACGGATGTTTCCGGCAGGAGCTGATGAGCTGGTGCTGACCAGACACTCCTCGTGGCCCGACTTGCTGGTGCTGCAGACGTCCACCCTGAGCGTCTTCTGCCGCAGTGCATTTTGGGAAATCTTCATGCAGAACCCCTCGCTGATCTCCACGACGTCCTGAGGCAGCGAGCCGCGCGTTCGGAAGAGGCAGCGGGTGGCCTGGACGCACGGCAACACCACCACGCGCACATACCTGCAGGAGATGACGGGTCACACGATGAGCAAGATTAATGAAAACGTTAAGCTGCTGCGTTTGGAGTCGTGCAGGATTTAGTTTTGCTATCAATGCAAAACTACACTGAGCTTCGATGTGACGATTTCATCATTTATTTGCTTTTATTCATTATTTCATTATAACTTGTATTCCTCTACAGGCTGTCAGGAATCCAGACAGAAGCAGCCGACTAAACAAATCTAAATCTGCTATTTTAACCCTCATAGCTTCTTAAGCTTTCTGAAGGGGAAGCGAGTGACCTTTTATGTTGTTACTTTTTTTCTATTAATGCAAACAGCATAAAACTTGGTCCAGGTGTGTATTTTGGCTTGATTCATGATATTCTGGAAGATGGGGTGTCTAACTCTTTTTCTAAGGTCTCTAACTAAAATACACCTCATTTACTCCTTCGTGCCAATCTGTGCCACATTGACTTGCATTGAAAAGGACCTTTCTATAATCAAATGCCATTTCAGAATAAATTTTTGGGATAAAAAATTTTCGCCTCACACACTTGCTCTACACTTCAGTGATGTAGTTTGAACTGTTTTCCATGACATAAGACCATTTACTCAAAAGGGGCCCCGCTTTTTATCTTAGTGTTGAAAAAACCAGAGACTTCAATGTTATTTCAGTAAATGAGTGTCGCTCAAAACTCAAAAATGCTTAACACATCTAATGAAGTGAACAATCTTTTTTTTTTCTTTCATGTGAGGTTATTTAAAAAGGGTCTCAAATTTGTAATTTTGGTGTTTGTTTTTTTCAAGCATTTGGATCAGTCAGATCACATGCTTATTATTTAGGTCAGTCTTTTGCAGGGAATTTAGTTCCCTCTCTGTAATGCTGCCATTCCACTTCAAACTGGAATTTTTCCCACATTTTTTTTGCATTTTATCTTGAAACAACTTCTCATTGAGCTTTTTAATTGTGGTTGCTGTAATCTATGCTTAGGTCTGCTCTGTATACCTAATAATGGCCTGCCACTTACAGGGATTTTTTTTTTTTTTACTAATTTTAACCCACTTTTCAGTTTTAGGCAGTGGGAACATTGTGTGTACAAAGGGTTAAAATTTTGAAACTCATTGATTTTTTGCTATTAATGGTTAGGCCAGAAGTTTGTGATGACAGCCATGAAAGAAAATGGCAACTTTCCATTTTTAGATAATATTTACAGGCCATTAACTGACATTTGCCAGTCTGTGCCCTTAAGAAGTTTAACGTAGCTTTTTCTTAAGGAGCGATGAGGGTTAACTCTTGTGAGTTACTTCAATCAGGAAGCAGCCCATACGGCGCTCCCATGTTTGCAGAGAGGTGGGGAGAGGGGACAAAAAGAACCTACGGCCCCCCCTCGACAGAAGACGTTATGGTGGGTTAAAAAAACACAACTCAGTACAATTAAGCACAAATGCAGACAGTCACAACATCATGAGACATTTAGCAGGGAGGGGGAGAGGACGCAGCCACGAAGCGCAATCCTGCCATCCTCCACCGATCCTCCACTCTTATTTCATTAGAGTGAGTTCTATGTTTTATATTTTTTATCTTATAGTTTATTATATTTTATTATAGATCGTGGGTTTGAGAGGACTGTAATTTTATCTGTGTTGTATGTACCATGCAGCACATTTGACAATAAAGTGGAGTTGAATTAAAGAAAAGGATAAATACACAATAGTAATTCAAATAACAAGAAACTAAAGAAACTAACATGACATTAAAATTTACAAAATTAAAATTTAGTGAAATAAATTATTGATTTTGAATTCTGTTTGGAAATAATAATTAAAAAAAAAAACAAAACTGTCCCAGACACATTATAGCACCTTTCCCATGAACAGTGGACCAGCATCAACAGGTGCAGACTTCTGATTGGACGTTAGAGAAAACACCTGATTGCCTTAAAATGTTGCTCGTCTAAATTTTACCTTCAGAGCCCATCATCCTGTTTATGTCTTTTATTTGTTGTGTGTTTGTTTTTAAAATTTCTTTCAAACCACAATTCAAAATCAACGTAATGATTTCCATAAAATTCTTATCTAATATCACTTTTGTCAATTTCAACTTATTTTACTGACAACTAATATTTTTTCCTTCTTAAATTGGAGGGTAAGAATAATTACAGATGAAAAATCTCAGTCAGATACCACATTGGGGTTTTTTTCTGCACAAATATTTCTATCACCTTCATTCCTTAAAACACTAGATATATGATTATTCAAGTCATTTTAAATCCTTTAAAAGGCATTCTGATATCCCTGATTTTCTGAAAATAAATGCACATAAAATAAGTTATTGTCCATGTTAGCTGTGTTGAGGAGCTGGGTTTCGTTTTTCTATAGGTTTTTTAAATAAATATTTGTCTTTAAGTATACTAAAAATTAGAAATGACACGTGTGGATGCATTGTTTGTGGTTTTTTTCAGTCAGACTAATAATTTACTTTGCATTTAGCGGACAAAAAAATCCTCTCCAAGAAAAATGCAAAAATAATATTATGGATTAAATCTTTAATATATCAAATATGTACTTTACTGTAAAATAAGTTACTTCTGTGCATCAATAAAGTCAGTTTGACCTTTTATTCTTGCAAAAATAAACATGTATTATAAGGAAAATAATTCACTATTGTGTAGAAAGTCTAATTTTATTTTTTTGTGAAGCATTTTGGGAGGAAATCCTGTAAAACTTCAGCTCAGTCTTCAGTGAAATACTGTTAAATATCAGAGGTAATGTGAGTAGCTGGATGAGCCTGCCAGTGCTGGACTTGTGTGTCGGTCTGTGTGAGGAAAACCTGTTTCCCCCTCCAGAACAGCAGCAGTGAGTTCTCACATTTTCTGCTCCGCTGGCAGGCAGAGGGCGCCGACGTTGCACAGCTGCATGACGTAGACGGTGAAGCGCTGGTCTCTGGACTCGTAGCGGAAGCCCAGCTGCACCTGAGAGCAGCCCGACGCCAGCCTGTCCTCGTAGGAGCCCAGCAGTTCTGGGGGGAGGACCGGTCTGGAGGAAAACCACACGAGGAGACCCGTTCACACGTCTGACAGAAGCACACCAGAACCAGAGACAGAGACGGAGGAAGAAACCTGCGTACTTGCGCTCTGATGGTTCGTACACGCCGCTGTCACCTGCCACCGACTCGTCGGACACCGCTGAGATCACGCCCATCTTCTTTGGCCCCGCCCCTCCCAGCTGAGGAGCCGAGTCTGGAGGCGAAGAGAAGCAAGTATGTGGGAACTTCTACATGATGAAGGACAACAGGGCAAACTGGAGACGCTCCAAAGCATAAACCCTCTGAGCAAACTCGGATCATACACAGCCCGGGCCGAAAGTTTGGACACACTCCCATTAAAAAAGGCTAAATTCACAATAGTTGTTCAAATAACAGCAAACTGAAAAAAGTAAAAATAAATAAAAATTTACTAAATTGTAATTTAAAAATATAAAGCGTTGACTTTCAATTGTGGTTTTAAAAAATAATTAAACAAAAACAACCAGACAAATTAGAGCACCTTGCTCATGAACATGGACCAACATACCTGTCAACAGGTGCAGACGTCTGATTGGACGTTACAGAAAACACCTGATTGCAGTGATTGTCTCAAAATGTTGAACCAAAGTAAAGTAGGAACCAAATCAGCTGTCAAAAAGCCAGTTTTTAACAGAGACGGGGAATTTTCCTTTATTTTTAAATCAATTTTCTTCATTATTTATCTTGCATATGTTTAGAACAGCGGTTTTCAAACTGGGGGTCGAGACCCCCATGTGGGTCGCATGATTATTTCGGGGGGGTCGCCAGATCATTGTAAAAAAAAAAAAACACCCAAATTGAGCCAAAATTTATCAAATAAATTTGGGGTTTTTGATAATAAACACATTATTGCAAAGAAATCAATCTGTGAAATTAACACATTTATTTCTTAATAAATAAGTTATTACTAATACCAGTGTCAAACTTTAACTATTTGACTCATTGGCCAAGTGTATTTTTTTTTTTACCAGCAAAGATATTAAGAGCATTTTACACACATATACCTTTAGGCGCAGTATTTCTCAGTATTATGTTGGATGCAAACTGAAAAAGTAAGTTACAGCAACATTAAAACAAAGAGGAACAAGATAAATTGTTGTATAAACTGGTAATTTCGGAGTTTATTCATTTGAACGTCCTAATCGGACTCCTCGTTCTCTACTTGGTTCTTTCATACAGTCCATGAAGTCTGACCTCCTGGTCCCGACAGTCCTACAACATCACAGCCTGGTGGGATAATACTCTCTGATCTCCGGAGAACCCAGCAGGACCATAAAAAACTCACAGTCCAAAGCCAAATCCAAATTTGGCGTTATCTCAGCGAGATAAGCTGACTTTGGTTATGTAGGTGTCTTTTCACAGCAGTGAACCAAATCCACCAGAAAATATTGATCCTCCTCATTTATGAAGTTTCTGGTAGTTTTTAAGCCTTATGTCCAGAAACAAAGTAATTACAGCTGCTATTCCAAAAATACACATTTGGTCCTATTTTGGTGAGAAAAGCTGAATTTCAGCATTTTGGAGCTTTTTCCATAATTGATAACATAATCCACAAAAATCCACTTTATCCTTCTTATTTATGAGGGCCTTATGAGGAAGAGGACGGACACATGATGACACAACTGTATGTTATTTTGGGGGTTGTGGCTCAAAGAGTTTAAAAGCCACTGGTTTAGATTACAACTCGCTATGTCTACATGTCCAATATGTAAAAACTACAGAAGCTGAGAGCGGCCATTTTGCCGTTTTCTTGAGATAAGTTAATTTTGTCAGAAAGCAAAGAATCGTTTTTTTTTTTTAAAAAGGATGGTTTATCTCGTTATCTCAAGAAAATGGAGTTTGTTTTCTCAAGATAACATAATTATCTTGTTATCTGAGTTTTTATCAAGATATTTAAAAGTTTTAGGCTAATTATCTTATGTTTGCGCAGACTAACAAGAATTGTTTTCTCGAAAAAAATTGGATAGTTTACCTCGTTTTCTCCAGAAAATTGAGTTTTTTTTCTTGAAATAATTATCTACTTTCTTGAGAAAAAGAAATTATCACCTCATAATTCAAGAAATCAAACTCCATTTTCACAAGATAACGAGATAATTATCTAATTTTCTCAGGAAAACATGATCGTAATCTTGAGAAAACGTGCTATTTATCTTAACTGAGGAAAATGGAGTTTGTTTTCTCTAGATAATGAGAATTATCTCGTTTCTCGGAGAAACGAGGTAACATCTCCATCTCGACAAAACAAACTCCATTTTCTGAGATTACGGGATAATTATCTCATTTTCTCAGGTAAATAAGAAATTTTATCTTGAAAAAACGGGTTATATCTTGAGAAAATGGAGTTTGTTTTCTCAAGATAACAAGATAATTATTTTGTTTTCTAAATTTTTATACAGATATGTAAAAGTTTTAAGATAATTATCTTGTTTTCTCAGAATAGCAAGAATTAACTCGAAAAAAATAGGATAGTTTATGTCGTTATCTCAGGAAAATGGAGTTTGTTTTCTCAAGATAACATAATTATCTCATTATCTGGAGATAATTATCTTGTTTTCTCAGGATAACGTGAATCGTTATCTTGAGAAACTAGTTTATTTTCTCAAGATAATGAGATAATTATCTCGGTTTTTCAGGATAACAAGAATGTTTTCTCAAGAAAACATGCGACCGCTGTCACATAAACAACTAAAGTTTACTGAAAGCTGAGTCCGTCCGGCCTGTTGAGTCAGAAGCTGTTAACAAACTTGGCTTCGGCTGCAGAGATGAAGAGTTAACAGAAACCAGACACCACTACCACCTTTCACCTGTGGCTCCAGGAGGAACCTGAGTCACGTTCACCTGCGCAGCACTCAAGGGCTCAAACTCCAGCCGACTCTCACCGCCATTCACTTCCATTTATCATTATGCTTTAAACAGCACCAATTTTTATCGCATGCAAATAAAAACTGAACAGAAAGCACTTTTCCTTCAGCTCCTTCAGAGACCATGACAAAAAAACCTGGAGAAGACTCAGTCAGAGCAGTGAAAACTAAATTAAAATGCTGAAACAGCCTCGCAGAGAGATGGGTGATCCTGCAATCCAACACCACCTCCCGTCTCCTCGTCACTCCCACCAGAAATCAGGTTTCACGCAGCATCACGTTTCCTCACACACACAGCGGCCGGGAGGATTCCTGGTCCTGCTTTCCAATAAAGTCGAGTGTTTCTGTGACGTAACGGACGAAGGACGCCCATCAGCCTTTTCTCATCACGACTGTGCCGAGAATCTGACGGTTTTATGACGACATCTTCACGCTTCTGCATGTGATCAACACTGTGGATGAAACCAGCATCGCCGATGTGCTGGAGAAAAAGAGGAACTTTTTTCACACCCAACATACTGTATAAACACAGACTAAGATGAAGCATTAAAATTTGACAATAAATAGGTTTTTGAAAAGAAGAAAAGATTTTAAAAATTGTCAAAAAAAAAAAAAAAATCCAGACTACATTTTTTCGATCTGATTTTCCATTGAATAAAAACTTTTCACCCTCTGCTGGAGAAAAAACGTAATTTTTTTCACAACCAAAATACTGTACAAACATACACACACCGGCCACTTTATTAGGTACACCTGTCCAACTGCTCGTTAACGCAAATTTCTATTCAGCCAATCACACAGCAGCAACTCAATGCATTTAGGCATGTAGACATGGTGAAGACGATCTGCTGCAGTTCAAACCAGCATCAGAATGAGGAAGAAAGGTGATTTAAGTGGCTTTAAACGTGGCATGGTTGTTGGTCTGAGTGTCTCAGAAACTGCTGATCTACTGGGATTTTCCTGCACAACCATCTCTAGAGTTTACAGAGAATGGTCCCAAAAAGAGAAAATATCCAGTGAGCAGCAGTTCTGTTGATGCCAGAGGTCAGAGGAGAATGGCCAGACTGGTTCCAGCTGATAGGAAGGCAACAGTAACTCAAATAAGCACTTGTTACAACAAAGTCTGCAGAAGAGCATCTCTGAATGCACAACACATCCAACCTGGAAGCAGATGGGCTACAGCAGCAGAAGACCACACCGGGTGCCGCTGCTGTCAGCTAAGAAAAAGAATATTTTTCCCACTGTTTATTTAATATTTGAATACAATTTTTTACGGGTTTTTATTCATTTTCATTTTTCATGTCATTTTCTGTACCGCTTATCCAGTTCAGGGTCGCGGGGGTTGCTGGAGCCTATCCCAGCTATTATCAGGCGAGAGGCGGGGTACACCCTGGACAGGTCGCCAGTCTGTCACAGGGCCAACACAGAGAGACAGACAACCATTCACACTCACATTCATTCCTAGGGGCAATTTAGAGTGATCAATTAACCTAACATGCATGTCTTTGGACTGTGGGAGGAAGCCGGAGTACCCGGAGAGAACCCACGCATACACGGGGAGAACATGCAAACTCCACACAGGAAGGCCACGGTTGGAATTGTTCGACCCCCCTCCCCAGCCGGGAAGCGAACCACCGACCTTCTTACTGTGAGGCTGCGGTGCTAACCACCACGCCACCGTGCAGCCCGTTTTTGCAGTTTTTATTCATTTTCAAATATATATTTGAATTTCAAATATTTGTTGACAGCCCTAATGGTTATTCATTTTCCTAAACAGTTATGATTTGTTATCCGTGCACACGTTTACACCCGTACAGGTTAGCTTAATCAGTGCCAGCTATCATCTACATGCAGCATGTGTGTGTGTGTGTGTGTGGGGGGGGGGGTCCTGCTTACCTTTCCCCTCCTCGCCCAGCATGCTGTCGTGGTTCTGCTTCTCCTCCAGACCTCGTTGCTCCTCTCGCTGCTCAGTAGAGTCCAGCTCCAGCTCAACCAGCCTGCTGTGGAGCTCCAGGTCCAGGCCCAGCTCCCCGGGCCCCGTCTGGCCCGTAAAGGTCTCGCTGGACAGGAAGCTGCCGTCGGTGACCAGCGGCGAGCAGGGCGGGGACAGCGAGGACAGAGACGACCGCGGAGACAAAGAGCTCATGGAGTGAGGAGTCTCTGACAGTCTGAGGGCCTGGATCCTGGACGAGCCCGTCTCCGGCCTGACCTGGGCTCCGGATCCCGCCGCATCCCCGCCCCCACCTCCCGCTTTGCCCTCGGGCTTCCCGGCGTCCTTCCCCCCGCAGCCCGGCACAACCTCGTGCTCGTGGATGGTGGTGATGGAGCTGAAGGGGCGGAAAACCCCCGGACCCTCCTGCAGGTAGCCGTCCAGCTTGGTCCGGAGGTCCGGGTCGGCCAGCTCGGGCTGCTCCAGGTAGATGTCGGTGAAGCTGAGGGAGGAGGTGGAGCCCAGGCTGGAGGTGGTGGCCAGCGAGCCACGGCTGGACGTCAGAGAGCCTCGACTGCTGCCCGACGAGCAGGAGAGGGTGCTGGCCGACAGGCTGCAGGAAAAAACCCGGACAGGAGTCAGAGGAGCAGAAAGATCCTCCACAGCTGGAAAAACCGCTGCACGCCACTAAAACCAGAGGGGTCCAAATGTTTTACACTGGAGGGCCGAAGATGACTCAGCGTGGATGGTGGCGGGCCAAAACTCAAAATTTATGTTGGAATGTAAGAAATTAAAGGACAACTTTCTTTTTTTTACCTGGACCTAATTTCTAGGAGTTTATACGTGCATTTACTCACCGGTAAAATTTCTGCATCACTTTTATTCCTTTGGAAGATTTTACGTTGAGCCGCCCTTCGGTGTGCAGGACAATAGTACTCATTCATTCCTTCATTCTACTTAAAGTATTGATTAAAATCAAGGAGTTTTACTGCAGGTAAGGTCTTATACAGAGGCTGCCCCGTCTCTGCCATTATAAAGATATACGCCGAAGGGCAACGAAACGTAATATCTTCCAAAGGGCTCAAAGTGATGCAGAAATTTTGCCGGTGAGTAAAGATCAGGTCCAGGTAGAAAAAAAAAGAAAGCTATCCTTTAAAAATGCTTAGTTCACAGTGTAATAGTTCAAATTAAACCTCATAAAAAGTAATGTGGAAAATGTTCATTATTTGGTTTTCACATCACTTTGTATGAAGTTTTATTTTGAACAGCATTTTCACACTTATTCTCTCATCGTGAGCTTTTAGATCTGAGCTGATAGATGAACCACAGCGCCCCCCAACCCTCAAGTAATCCAATGTTAATTTGTGGTCAGGAAGGGAAGTGCAACGATGGAAGAAATATCAAAAGAACTTTTAACGCTGTTGAGAAAATCATCTTTTTTTTTTTTTTTTTTTTTTTTTAAAGGCAGCGGGTCAAAAATAATTACTCGTGGGCCAACTTTGGCCACAAATTGGAAGCACAGCTCTAAACAAATCAGTGCAACTCTGTTTAAGCTCGTTAGGTCCTGATGGGCCGAGCTGGAACTTCATCATACATGAACCACATTTAAACCCAGAAAAAGATAACAAAGATTAAAAGTGAATCATTGTTTCCGTCAGAGGTGTGACTTAACATTGATTCACTGAAAATATCGCAATATTCATGTTGTGACATATCAATATTTAAACCTCTTAAGCTCTATAGCTCTTTTTAAGGTTTCTGCTTAAAAATGACATACCCAAAATGAATAGAGTATATCTCTGCATCTACAAGGTCTATTTGAGTCATTTTGGTGTCATAATAAAGGGAACACTTGAGACTTTTGTTCAAGTGTGTAAGACAGAATTTCTGTTAGTCATTCTAAGTAAGCGGTTGTTTATGTTTGTATTCTTTGGCTGCTGGTTCACTAAGTTTTTGTCGTAGAGAAATAATAGCGGTACTGTTGAAATCGTCAGGATCTTAGCTTTCATATGATATGCTGTTTGTTTGTCTACCATGAAGTATCAGAGAGGTAGCGATGGAAATGTTCAGAGTGGGTGGACGCACTGACCTTATTTAGATTTTGATATTTAAACATTAATATGCTTGCTGTATGTTAAAATGATTTATATGTGCTTGTAGCAGAGTTTCTCCTGTTTAATTTGATGTATGGTATGGCTACAAATTAGTGCAACATTGTGCGTCTTTTGCTGCAGTGAGTCCCAGGGTTTAAGAGGCTACAAAAAAAAAAAAAAAAAAAAAAAACTGGTATCAATATTTTAATAGATGAATCATACAAATAACAACTCAGTTGTCGGGTGGGGGTGGGGGGCCACCAACACCAATAATGTTGGTTTGGGGATCGAGACTCAAAAAGTTTGAAGACCACTGGTCTAGAGAGCTTCCTGCTCCATGTGATCCTCAGAGACCGAAGAACCAAAAGAAGTTCTTCAACTGGACCTCCCTGAAAAACTGATGGAGATTCATTAACAGCTGATCCGATGGCCAAAGGTTCCTCAGAACTTCCTCCAGATCTCTGAGCTCTCTACCTGATCGCTCAGTGTCCCAGCACAGAGCGTCACAAGCAGGACGGACGACCGTCTCCAACTAATAGTGAAGCACGGTGGTGGCAGCATCATGATATGGGACGCTTCTGATCAGCAGGAGAAAAACTGAAACCAAACAAACTGCTCTGTGTGCACAGACCTGGAGTGAAATTCCCAATACTTTCATTAAGAATTTATTTAATTTTTCATCTCTAATAAATCAGCAAAATGTCAGAAAACAAGCTTTTGTATAGATGTTATATTAAATGTTTAATTATGTGCAAAAATAAAGAACTGATGAACGGAATATAGCTCATCATTTCAAATCTGGAAACTAGATCAAGTGGACTTTAATGCTTAACCATCCAGACGCTCTTACAGCAACATTGCATCATGGGTAATCACTCAGCTTGTTAGGAAAGGTGTCGGCTGGAGGATTAGATGAGATTGTGACTGAAATCTAAAATGAAAGCATCTTTGTTCTCCTCACATCTTTGGAAAATGCTCGGTCATTAAAAGTTTGAGATTTGATCCGTCGGCCTCTCGCTTCATTTCAAAGCTTCTAACGACCTGATGGTTAAAAACCCGCCGAGTCTCTGAAACATCATTCAGTCAAATCAAACTTTTATGCTTCTGTAAAGAAGATGCCTTCATAGATTTAGGTGCACCACCATGTTTCCAGCATGGCTGTCAGCAACTCATTTTAATCCAGTTTCAGGTTTTTCTTTTGATCATTCTACATAGACATTGATGACTGAATTGTGAACAATAATGAGGTTTAAAAAACTGTTTGTCTTTCATGTTGTCAGTAGAAAACAAAAATATTGGGGGGGGGGGCACCTTTAACAGTCTGGGCTCATTTTTATCATTTATGCTGTTATTGGTCTCCATTGAAAAAAAAAAATGCTGAAAAAAAGTCTGAATTTTTCCCACAACATAAAAACATTGGGGGGAAAATGTTTTAACCTATCAATTCTTGAAAGAAAACCCCTTTTTCAGAAATAAAAATAAAATCTCCTGATTTTTTTTTAATGTGCTGAAAAAAGGTTAGAATTCTGATTTTTTTTTTTCTCAAAAAAAAAAAAAAAAAAAAAAAGACATTTTTTTTTTCCAGAAATTGAAATTTTTATTTTTATTTATTTATTATTATTTTGGTGGTCTAGGAAAAAGTCAGAACGTTGTTGCTGAATATTGTTTCAAGTGTTTTGGCACCCCATGCCGTATTTGTCAATTGTTCAGCACCTTGGGCGATCGGTTGATTGTTGTTAAGTGTGCTCTATGAATAAACCTGAACTTGGATCTCCAGGTCAGGTGATGTCACACAAACAGAGGCTGCAGCGTCACAAAGCACCAACTCTCATCCAGCTTTCTGCTTCATGTCACTTAGGCAAAAAAAAAAAAAAAAAAACCTGTTAAATTCATGAAGATAGTTGATGACAACCACACATGAGCATATTTTACAGTTGAGTTTCCGCAGATCTCGTCGGTGTCGTTCTCCCCCGGTTCTGACATGATCATTTCTACGCTTGTTTGATAAATGAGGGCCAATGTGATCACTGTTGCAAAAAACTTAACGGTTTCTCTCGAATCTTCTCAGAGCAGTGTTGTTTTCGTTAACGATGACGATGACAAAATCATTTCATTGACGCCCCTTTTTTTTTCTAGACGATGACGACACGATGACGAGCTAAACATGTCTCTTTGATGACTAAAATATGACGGGACGTGTGTAAATTTTTGTTGACGAGACGAGACTGGACGAAAATGTGAATCTCTGGTCTGACAGACGTTCATAATGCAGGAAATGTCCACCTATTCTGCATTTATCTGTCTGTCAAAAGTTAAAAAGTAGTTGCATCCTTACTCGCATCCGCCCGAACAGAGACCCGCGAACCGCGGCTCTTCCTGTCAAACCTGACCCGCATGTCGCACATTAATATCTTAAATTCACAGCAGTCTCTGTCATTTTGCCACGTAGGGGCTTTATCTCTGTGATTCAGAGATTCCAGCATAAAAGATCATCATTCCTGGTTGTAACAGTGTTCGCTGTTCCCATTACCAGCAGCGCCTCTGTCTCTGCCTGATCTGGAAACCATCCCAACGTTTGATGTTTAAAGAGCGTCTTGTTCAACGAAAAAGAAACATATTCTCACCGCCACCCGCCCGAACTACATAAATATCCGCCCACACCTTAACCATGATATTAATCTTTGTCATTTCTATCTGCTAAACAGCGTTTTTGCGGGTTACCGTCGGGTATCTGAACTGCTGAGGGACTCTGGTGAACACCTGCGGTCAGACACACAGCTGCTTGGCTGCGCTGATCAGAAATGGTGGGAAGTTCGTCTCTTTTCAGAGAGCCGGTCTTTTTGATTCGGATCCCAAAGAGTCTGCTCTTTTGAGTCGGTTCCTAAAGAGCCGGCTGTTTCGACTCCCAAATGGTTTGTAATTTAAGATATTTGCAGCCCTATATTTTACCTTAATTTTGCAATAAATTGATGGTTTGTGTGTCAAAAACGTTTTTGCATTCAGTATTTTTATGAGAAGCTTTAAAATTTATTCTATCTTCAAACTTTTTTATTTGACAGGGACAGTACATATTAATGAACATAGCAACATGTTGAATTGTCATAAGTAAGCTAATTAGCATCAGCAGTCCCTTGGCAGGTAAAGAAAAGATACACAATATAATAAAACAACAAAATTAAACTTTCAGGTGCCACATGATTATAATACAAGACAATGCAATGCACTCCCTTCACCATTAACTGCTGTCTTCACTTGCAATGGAACATAGTCTTATTTTCTGTTTTCATATACAAACCTATATGCTCAAATGTAACCGGCAGCATGGTCTCCTTAGTGGCCAGTTATTCTTTTTTTTTTTTTTTTTAAATATAGCCTACCTGACAAAAACTAGACTAAAACGTTTTTAATTTCGTCGACTAAAACTAGACTAAAACCTTTTTGATTTTCGTCGACTAAAACTAGACTAAAACTATCAGATACAGAAATGACTAAAATATGACTAAAACTAATAAGCATTTTCGTCAGAAAGACTAAGACTAAAACTCAGATAGCTGCCAAAAACAACACTGCCTCAGAGCAGGTGGAGCAGCGACTGCCGCCTCCACTGATTTCCCATAATTTCCAAGTACGTTTCTCTGCTGAAGTCAGGAGGTGAGGGCTCATTTTAACTAAGCACAGAGGCAAACCGTACTGCTGCTCACCACTCCACAGTTTTATATGATTTATAGTTTTCAAACAGCGAGTGTTTTCGGGGTCGGATGAGCCTAAAACAACTGAAATCTGAGCCATTATGACTGTTTCTGAAGAGATGGACGTCACTGCTGTGCTAGTTAATAGTTTCAGGTCAGAGTCACATTGTTTGAATTGATTTATTAAAATGAATCTATATGAAACGAGAAGGACGAACCTCTTGAGCTGCATGTGCAGTGACGTGGCCAGTCTGACCATTTCCTCCAGCTCTCTCACCAGCTGGTTCCTCTTGCAGTGAAGTCGTAGCCTGAAATGACAAAAATTAATTATTTAACTTCCCAAAAACAAAAATAAGAGACAGAAAGAAACCTCCCAACAGCTGCTTCCGGATTTAATTCTTCATATTCAGTCGGATAAAAGGAAACACCTGAACCGGATCTTCTGATTCTGCGACAGGAACGCGAACGCTTTGTGTTCAGGTGATGATGATGATGATGGTTGTTGAGTCTTTTCTTTGGAGGAGAAGAGTCAGCGAGCTGTTAAAGCGATCCACAGTTTGAGTGGAAGAGGGGAAACCGTTGATCGGGTTTTAAATGCAAAACATTTCAGTGAGAAAGGTGCATTTCTAAGATCTGGACTCTGCAGGACTCCCTGATATGAGCTTACTTGGACTTTATTGCAAAATAAATCCAAGACAATTGAGTGACGATACGGAAGCAGATTAGGGCCCCTGAAGAAATTAAAATAAATAAAATTCTGAAAAAAAAAGACAGAATTCTGACTTTTTAAAAAAATATTTAAAAGATGTTTTTTTTTTTTCAATTTCTGAAAGAAAAGTCAGAATTCTGATTTTTTCCCATAACATAAAAACATTGGGGAAGAATTTGTTTTCCATATCAATTTTTGAAAGAAAACACTTTTTTCAGAAATAAAAATAAAAATCTTCTGATTTTTTTTAATGTGCTGAAAAAAGTTAGAATTCTGACTTTTTTCTAAAAAAAAAAAAAAACATTTTTTTCCAGAAGTTGAAAAAGAAGATCTCCCAAATAAAATTTTATTTATTTATTTGTTATTATTATTTTGATGTTCTAGAAAAAAGTCAGAACTCAGAATTTTACCCATAACATAAAAAAAATTGGGGGAAGATTTTTTTCTATCATTTTTTTTGTGTGTGTGTGTGTGTGTGTGGAAAAAAAAAATCTCTTGGAAATAAAAAAAAATTAATGTGTCTGACCGAAAAAAATTCTGACTTTTATTAAAAAGAAAAAAATTAATTTTATTTCTATTTTTTGATGTTCTGGAAAAAAGTCAGAAATCTGAATTTTTCTCATCAATTTTTGGGGGAAATTTTTCCAGAAATTGGAAAAAAAGATCTCCCAATTTTTTATTAAATGATGTGCTATTTTTTATGTTCAGGAAAAGTCAGAATTCTGACTTTTTTCCCTTAATTTTTTTCTTCAGGTCCACTAATCCTCTTCAGAATGATGATGTTGCACGATGAAAAAAACAAAAAAACACCCACGCTCCGAATCAGCCTCAGTCCCACTGTGTCCTGCACAGATGTGACATTTGGAAACCCTGCAGACAATGACAGCAGAGTGTGTGTGTTGGGAACGTTGCTATGAGGAAGCAGAGTCCGCATTTGTGCCGACTAAAAGAGGATTTCTTTGTGAGTGGGCTCGGCGGCCTCTCGGGTTGCAGGAACAGGAGACGAGACAAAGAGTGACTGAGCTCAGGTAGAGTCTGACCTGAACAGCGAACAACGGGAGTCCTGTTAGAGAGGAGGAGGAGGGGGAGCTGCTGGTATTCAGGGGAGTAAAAAGAAAGAAAGACAGACAGATCACAGAGGGATAAAGGGCTAGAAACGGGACGGTCACATCCATCTCTGACTCTTAATGATGGCGTTAACGTCTGGAAAGGTCAGAAGCATCATCAGCTGTCATCACCTGCTCTTTCTGTGATTTCAGAAAAAACAACCACAGAGACGAAAGGTCAACATGAAACTGCTTCTAATGTCTTTGGAGGCTGATTTTTCTCTGGTAGAAAACATAAAACGGCAAGAAATGATTTTCACTGATCGATTTAACTGCATTTAGGTTCAAATTCAAGATGCGATGGAGCAACAAAAAATGAAAGAAACATTCAAGTAACTTCTCCAACCATCAGACTAACTGGTGAGGGTGCCAGGATTGGGTAAAAAAAAAAAAAAGCATCTATCAACAAATTAAAACTGATATAAATGTACTTTATAATTTATCAATAAATAAAGTTTAATTTATTATGATAATAATTAAAAAGAAATGACTGAATCGGGACGCTGAAAATATTTCGGAGTGAGACATCTTCCTGTGTAAACATTTACTTGTTTCTGATTGGATAACAGATAATTAAGAAGTTGATTGGTTATGCAAGTTCTGACTATGTGGTAGGGCTGCTCGATTATGGAAAGAAACATTATCAAGATTATTTTCGCATACACTGAAATCATGGTTACTCAACGATTATTTGTTAGTTACACTATGCATTAATTTAGCATTTTTCCAAAGGTTCTAGCATTGAAAATAAAGGCTACACATATGTACCCTACAGCTGTTTTGCAATGTCTAAAACAATAAATGAATAGAATAAATATACTTTGAACATTAAATTAATGCAAAAAACATAGAAAACATAAATATACCCTGAATAAATTATGTATCCAGCTGTCCTGCAGTTTCTCTATATTTAAAAAATAAAATAAATACTTATTTATATTAAAAAAAAAATATCCCAAAACAACTTTTGTTAAGCTTTAGCGCAGGGGTCTGCAACCTGCGGCTTCAGAGCCACAAGTGGGTCTTTGAACCTTCCACAATGGCTCTCAATAACATTGACTAAAATGATAAAGAACAAAGTTATATTTTAAAATATACTTCCTAAAATTTTATTTTTTCTTCAGTGGCCCTAATGCTCTTCAGTAGTTTTGTTCCCTAAAACCTAAAAGTCTCAACAAAACTGTGGGTCTTTAAAAAAGACTTATTTAGCTGGCTTGAGGCAAAAATGGCTGTTTGGACTGTAAAGGTTTCAGACCCCTGCTTTAGCGCAATGCTAGAATATTCCAAAACTAACATATTTGCTAATGACACCCAACAAATTGCCTGTGATTACCTCAGAATAATATTTAGAAACTGTGCCAAGAAAAATGGCAAAAAAATAAAACAAGCTTGGAGAATTTTTGAAAATCAAAATCATTGATCAAATTTTTATATTTAATATGTTAATGGCTGAAACTTTTGCTTGTCCTGTATCCCTACAATAAGCCAGGTGTGGTTCTGTGATGCCCGGTCAGAGCCTTGCCCCCCCTCCCCACGCTCCACCTCTCTGTCAGAGCCTAGCCCCCCAGCGCTCACCTCTCGGTCAGAGCCTTGCCCCCCCCCCTCCCCCCCTCACCTCTCGGTCGGAGCCTTGCCCCCCCTCCCACGCTCGCCTCTCGGTCAGAGCCTTTGCCCCCCTCACCCTCTCGGTCAGAGCTCTTGCCCCCCCCTCCCACGCTCACCTCTCGGTCAGAGCCTTGCCCCCCCCTCACCTCTCTGTCAGAGCCTTGCCCCCCCTCCCACGCTCGCCTCTCGGTCAGGCTCTTGCCCCCCCAGCGCTCACCTCTCGGTCAGAGCCTTGCCCCCCTCCCACGCTCGCCTCTCGGTCAGAGCCTTGCCCCCCAGCGCTCACCTCTCGGTCAGAGCCTTGCCCCCCTCCCACGCTCCACCTCTCGGTCGGAGCCTTGCCCCCCTCCCACGCTCGCCTCTCGGTCAGAGCCTTGCCCCCCCCCCTCACCTCTCGGTCGGAGCCTTGCCCCCCTCCCACGCTCGCCTCTCGGTCAGAGCCTCGCCCCCCCCCTCACCTCTCGGTCGGAGCCTTGCCCCCCTCCCACGCTCGCCTCTCGGTCAGGCCCTGCCCCCTCCACCTCTCGGTCAGAGCCTCACCCCCCTCACCTCTCGGTCAGAGCTCTTTCCCCCTCCCACGCTCACCTCTCGATCAGAGCCTTGCCCCCCTCCACCTCTCGGTCAGGCCTTCCCCCCCTCACCTCTCGTCGGAGCCTTCCCCCCTCCCACGCTCACCTCTCGGTCAGAGCCTTGCCCCCCCCCTCGCCTCTCGGTCAGAGCCTTGCCCCCCTCCCACGCTCACCTCTCGGTCAGCCTTGCCCCCCCCTCACCTCTCGGTCAGGCCTTGCCCCCCCTCCCACGCTCGCCTCTCGGTCAGAGCCTTCCCCCCCCCCTCACCTCTCGGTCAGGCTCTTTCCCCCCCTCCCCGCTCACCTCTCGGTCAGAGCCTTGCCCCCCAGCACTCACCTCTCGGTCAGAGCCTTGCCCCCCCCTCACCTCTCGGTCGGAGCCTTGCCCCCCCTCCCCACGCTCGCCTCTCGGTCAGAGCCTCGCCCCCCTCCCACGCTCACCTCTCGGTCAGAGCCTTGCCCCCCCCCCCCCCCACGCTCATCTCTCGGTCAGAGCCTTGCCCCCCCCCCCCCCCCCCCCCCCCGCCCCTCACCTCTCGGTCGGAGCCTTGCCCCCTCCCACGCTCACCTCTCGGTCAGAGCCTTGCCCCCCCCCTCACCTCTCGGTCAGAACCTTGCCCCCCCCCCTCACCTCTCGGTCAGAGCCTTGCCCCCCAGTGCTCACCTCTCGGTCAGAGCCTTGCCCCCCCCTCACCTCTCGGTCAGAGCCTAACCCCCCCCTCACCTCTCGGTCAGAGCCTTCCCCCCCCCCCCCCCCCCCCCCCCCCCTCCCTCTTGGTCAGAGCCTTCCCCCCCCCTCACCTCTCAGTCAGAGCCTTGCCCCCCAGTGCTCACCTCTCGGTCAGAGCCTTGCCCCCCCCTCACCTCTCGGTCAGAGCCCCGCCCCCCCCTCACCTCTCAGTCAGAGCCTTGCCCCCCCCTCACCTCTCGGTCAGAGCCTTGCCCCCCCCTCACCTCTCGGTCAGAGCCTTCCCCCCCCCTCACCTCTCGGTCAGAGCCTTGCCCCCCCACGCTCACCTCTCGTCAGAGCCTGCCCCCCTCACCTCTCGATCAGAGCCTTGCCCCCCCCCGCTCACCTCTCGGTCAGAGCCTTGCCCCCCCTCACCTCTCGGTCAGAGCCTTGCCCCCCCTCACCTCTCCGTCAGAGCCTTGCTCTGGTTGTCTCTGGCGGCCTGCAGGTCTCTCTCCAGCCGCTTCTTCTCCGTCTCCAGCTTCTCGGCGTCGTTGGGCTCCAGGCGCTGGCGGGGTCTGACGTACTGCAGCTCCTTCAGCAGCTCCTCCTTCTCGTTGATGAGGATGAGGCGGTCTCGCTCCGGGTCCAGCAGCCCCGGCCACGCCTCGCTGTCCAGTTTGGCGATCTGCACCTCGATGGTGGCGATCCTGGAAGAGCGACAGTTAGGACGTGGAGAGAAACACCAGAGGAAGCGAAGCGTTCAGGTAAACTCTTCAAGCTCAAACTAACTTCTACCTTCTCTTGGCTTCCTCCAACTTCAGGCTCAGACGGACCTTCTCTGCCAGTTTGTTGCTGCTCGTCATAAACTGATGAGAGAAACGAGAAGTCGAACATCATGATGGATGTTTGCAGAGAGAGAAAACCCACCGACAACAACGTGGATTTATCCGTTTATCTGACCCACATCTGTGCAGAAATACCCCAAATCTCCTCACCTCAGCGGGGAAGTCGGTCTGAGAGCCGGCGTCGGAGAAGAGTCGAGGGATGGACGTCTCCGAGTTGGCGAGCGACGGACTGCTGCTCCACAGGTCCTGCTGGGAGCCCGAGTCCAGCTGGAACCCGTCCTTCAGCACGGCCAGTTTCTGAGAGAACATAAGAGCCGCGGCTGCAGGTTAGTCCAGTAACACCAGTAACACCAGTAACACCAGTAACACCACGACCACGACGACATCTGCGGCAGGAACATAAGAGCCGCGGCTGCAGGTTAGTCCAGTAACACCAGTAACACCAGTAACACCACGAACACCACAACGATATATGCGGCAGGAACAGAAGAGACGCAGCTGCAGGTTAGTCCAGTAACACCAGTAACACCAGTAACACCACGACGACATCTGCGGCAGGAACAGCAGAGACGCGGCTGCAGGTTACACCAGTAACACCAGTAACACCAGTAACACCACGACCACGACGACATCTACGGCAGGAACAGAAGAGACGCGGCTGCAGGTTACACCAGTAACACCAGTAACACCAGTAACAGCACGACCACGGCGACATCTGCGGCAGGAACAGAAGAGACGCAGCTGCAGGTTACACCAGTAACACCAGTAACACCAGTAACACCAGTAACACCACGACCACGACGACATCTACGGCAGGAACAGAAGAGACGCGGCTGCAGGTTACACCAGTAACACCAGTAACACCAGTAACACCACGACCACAATGACATCTGTGGCAGGAAAAGCAGAGACGCGGCTGCAGGTTAGTCCAGTAACACCAGTAACACCAGTAACACCACAACGATATATGCGGCGGGAACAGAAGAGACGCAGCTGCAGGTTACACCAGTAACACCAGTAACACCAGTACCACCAGGACCACATCTGCTGCGGGAACAGAAGAGCCGCGGCTGCAGGTTACACCAGTAACACCAGTAACACCAGTAACACCGCGACCACAATGACATCTGTGGCAGGAACAGAAGAGACGCTGCAGGTTACACCAGTAACACCAGTAACACCAGTAACACCACAACCACGACGACATCTACTGCAGGAACAGAAGAGACGCGGCTGCAGGTTACACCAGTAACACCAGTAACACCAGGACCACATCTGCGGCGGGAACAGTGCAGCTCTGCAGCATGAAGCCACATGAAGAACAGCAGCACGATGGCAGAACGTCGCAGACACCGTCTCTAAACGTCCCCTCACACTGATTAAATAAAATCATGTTTGGGGTGTGTGTGTGTGTGTGTGTGGGCACATTTTTGTAACATTGTGGGGACCATGTTCCGGATTTTTACCATCACCGTGGGGACGTCTTTCCCTCATGGGGACGTTTACCCGGTCTCCACGGGTACAAACCGCGTTTTGAGGGTCAAGATTAGGTTTTAGAGATCAAGTTACAATTAAGTTTTGGTTAGGATTAGGACAAGGGTTAGGTTTAGGCAATCAGTTATGGGCGTAAGGTTTAGGGTAAGGGGCTAGGGAATGCATTATGTCAATGGATGTACCCCACAGTGATATAAATATAACCATGGGCATGTGTGTGTGTGTGTGTTAATAAATAATTATCCATTCAAATACTTAAAGTAGGGATGTTCAATATTGGCTATTTTATTGGTATCCGATATTAACAGACTCTTTAATTCTGATATCAACCGATACCGATAAATGCAGACAACTGAGAGGTTATATCTCTTTTTACCTCCACCAAGGAGGACATAATGTTTTTGGTAGCGTTGGTTTGTCCGTCTGTCAGCAACTTTACAGAAAAAAGTTCTGGACGGATTGACCTGAAATCTTCACCATCCGTGTGTCCCAGTCCAAGGACGAATCCATTAAATGTTGGTGGTGATCCGGATCACCTTCTGGATCCAGGAATGTTTTGAAGGATTCTTTATCATTGTGAGATCGGCCATGTTGGAAAGGCTGTTGATGAGCCGCGAGTGCCCCCTTGTGGCAGAACTGTGCAGCTACACATGATGTTAGAAATGAAACTTATGAGCATCAGTGAGCACGATGAGAGACTATTGGACAGACTTCTAGCCAGCTGAATATGGTGAACTGTGTGCATCTGTGAACAACTGGAAGTAACTAATAATTTTAGGGGTGCTGGGATTTAAGGGGTCTTTCAGCACCCCCACAAATGGGTTTAAATCGCCTACACTGGACATGCAAGTTAAACATTTGCTAATGCTAATTAACGGTTAGTCGGTTCTGTAACGTTGCTTATGTTAGTGAGTGAGTGCGCCACCTACTGGTGAGGAGGAATTTTAGCTATCACCTTTAAATGTTTGGTAGTTTTGATCCGGTCTGAAGTTGTTAAAGTAACTTATGAAAAATGCTGTATGATTATTTTAGGGCAGTTTTTTGTGATGCATCGCTTTATTGAATCTGAAAAATCAAAGGAAATATGTTTTCCTGCTGTCGGTCGTAAATCATGCACTCCCTACACAGCATCTGAGCGCAGACTCCAACTCCCATCATGCAACTTTAATAAGCTCTGCAGCCATGCTGGGGACGTGGAGGGATGAACAAAAGAGGGCAGAGAGAAATAATCTATAAACCACAACTGTTTGAGCCAATCAGAACATCAGAAAAGGAGCTTTGGAGAAAAAGTGGAGTCGGAGGCATAAAGGGACCGGAATATGAATAAAAACATAAAAGCTGCAGCTTTGAACCGTTCAGTCTGCAGCTGTTAAATAAGCTCTCTTTTCTGACAGCTGCTCGCGTCTCTGAAGAATGAAATTCATTCGTGATGAGAGCCGAGACCATCCATCACTCTGCACAGTTCTTCTGCGGCTGAATTTTAAAGGCCCATTACACATTTTCAGTGAAACGACAGTAAACATTTGCAGCTTTTGAGCCATAAAAACTGAGACGACCGGATGTCATCTTAGATTTTTCTTATTTTATCCGATTACATTCATCATACGTCACACTTTTCAGCACATTATTTCTTAAAATCATCATTTTATTTTCAGTAGTTGACTTGCTGAGTAATAATAAATGTCCTTTTGTCTCTCAGTGTTTTCTAATGCATAAATAAACTTCTCTGTGAATGAGGGACTCTTGGATTCTTTTAGATTCTGGATTAATATAAAGTGAGAAAGTAAGGCAGAGTAATGCAGGTCTCTTAAAGGGATATTCCTCTAATATTTTAAAAGTTGTAAGAAATAATGAAGACTTGCAGGAGGTTCTTCATACAACCATATTTAAAGGTACACTGTGTAACTTTTGACCCAACTATCAGCCTCATGTCAGTAATAATAGATGATTTCTGGGGTTAATATACAGCTCTTGACATATGTGGGTGATCTGTGGGAACTGTCCTCCTCAAAAACCAGACATGGTAACTTTGCAGGAGTGGATCCGTCTCTCATTGGATCATGTGACCTGGAGCACTTTGCTTTATGGCTCCATGACTTCACTATCAGCTGATCAAAGTAGGGCAATGCAATTAATTGAAATTTGATCGTGATTTCAATTTTTGTGTCAAATGATTTCCAAACCCCTATAATTGAGTTGGAATGATTTTTTTTTTTTTTTTTTTTTTGCTATTTTTCTTTACACAATTTCTGAAAGTTGCTAATAAGATAAAGTTAAAGGTTGAATATGGAACATTTTTATTAAAAGCTATATTTTTACAAAAATAATACCTCCACAGGTCGTTTGGGGGTGTACAGAATGAAAGTACAACATTTCCCAGAAAAATTATATTTAGCCTAAAAATAATTATAAAATCAATTTTGACGGGTTCGATAATGGCATTTTATTTACGTCTATAAGCCAATACACGCCGCCATTGCAGGTTGCCAAATACGATCTCTGTGTGGAAACAATATTTCGGTCATAGTCAGGCCTGTGCAGGGAAAACCGTGGAGATGACGAGTGAAGCAGCTGCTTCAGAGCCCTGGAGATATTGTTATCTGTTTCTGAGGAGGAGTGACCTGAGAAGAGCAAAACCTGGAGTAAATTTAGGTGAAGACTTCACTAAATGGACCCACATAAACGTTTTCCACGGAGTCAAAACACAGAAAAGGCGACTTTCCTCCTGGATCGGTAAGCTAGCTTGTTTGCTAACATGGCTAACGTTAGCTGTCGGTTATAAACTCCTCTGCGTTACTTGTTAAACATGCTGCAGACTGTTGGTCACTTGCGTATCGGCAGCGAGCCTGGCATCCCAGCGGCTGGAGTTGTTTTTCTGCCGTTGCAACTACAACCTAGACACACGTGATGTTGTTGTTCTGTCCGTATTCCATATTCAACCTTTAATTTCAGTGGCTTCCACACAGGCAATTTGTTGGGTGTAATTAACAAAAACGTTAGCTTGGGAATGTTCTAGCATTGCACTAAAGCTCAACAAAGTTTATTTTGGTATATTTTTTATATATAAATAATATTTATTCTATTCTTCAAATATATATTTTTTTGCATCTATTCAACGTTATTTTATTCATTTCATGTTTTTTACATTGCAAAACAGCTATATAGGTACATATTTGGGGCCAATATCCATTTTCAGTTTAAATGTTTTGCGTAAATTATCAATGAAGTGTTGTCTGAAGAGACAGAAATGCTAAATAAATGCATTGTGTAACTAAAAAAAATTATTTGAATAATCGTGATTTCAGTATTGATCAAAAAAATATTGATAATGATTGAAACTGTTTAAAGTTGCAACAGTTGTGGCCTGTGGGAAGTTACAGGTTTAGTGCCCCCAGTGGCCAAAAGCTACACGGTGTCCCTTTGATAAAAGAAAAGAAAAGAAAAGAAAAAAAAAGAAAAAAAAAAAAAAAAAAAATAAACATCCCTTAAAGACCCACAACAAAACATTTCAACCTTAAAAATATGCATTTTTTTCTTGTTCTGATGTCACACCATCATTCATTACCTTAAATCCTCTAATAGTGACCGGGGCTTTAATTTGTTTCTGCGCACCGAGGACCGGGCTTTTATTGGAAGGAGGGCTTTTATTAGAAGAGAGGTTTATATTTCTACTTTTCAAACAGATCACAGTGAATAAATCCACATTTTGTGTCAGTTTGAACCCAGTAAAATGTGCTGGGCTCATTTATTGAAAATTGCTGCATGAAAAACTTAAACAGTGCAGTTCAGTTACCTCTGTTTTCACACGTCATGAATCCAATCGATAAGCGCCGTCTCCAAGTCCTGGCTGACATTTATCCTCCCCCTCCGCTCGGCTTTTCTCGGCTCTGGACAGTTTATTCTGTTGCTTTTTCCGATACCTGATTTTTCTTGGGTCAACATGGAAGTGTTTTGCAGCTTTCGCTCAGAAATGTTGCCGTGCATACTCCAGGACGGTTTCTTTGATTTCACACTAAACTTCCTGCTCTGTTTATCGGTGCCGGTAGTCGCCATGTTGCTGCTGTGTTTTAGATTTGGTTTCGATTCCTTGCATGCTCTGCAGGAAGAGGAAGTACTGTGTTCGTGTCTTCATGCACATTAGCGCTCATAAGGACGGGCAAAGCAAACAGCAGCCCATTGTTGCCAACTTAACGACTTTGTCGTTATATTTTGCGACTTTTTAGACCCCTCTAGCGACTTCTTTTCAAAAAAAGAGACTAGCGACAAATCAAGCGACTGTTCTGGTGTTCATGGAGACGATATATCGCTCCGTCTGTTCATCGGTAGCTGCCTGCCATCGGCCCCTCCCTCCCTGCTTCCCAGCACTCGCTCACTGATCACGCTGTCCCTTTGCAGGACGCAGTCCTTCCTCGCTGCTGTGAGATGATCACACCCCACATCCAGATTATTTCCCATGACGCCTTGCGGCACAACTGGGACTTCTTTGCACCATGACTCAAATGCGTATGTCACCCCTTCAGAACCGCTGTAAATCCTTTATGTCAAACAATAAATATAGTAGATGTTGTTAAATGGTACTCTGCGTGTGTTTAGCTGTTATCTCGCGACTTCTGGCGACTTTTGGGCCCCCCCTAAAAAGTGGGCAACAGTGCAGCAGCCTCTCATTGGAAAAAAGGAGGCTCGTATTAGAGGGACAGAAATTATTTGCTTTTTAATGGAGGGACGGTTTGTAATAGAATAGAGGTCACTATTAGAGGATTTACGGTAACTAAAATTATTGCAAAACTATCCTTAGTTTTATTCTTTGTAAATTTATTTAATATATAAGCCTTTTGGGTTGATATGAAATCTATTTCTATTTAATCTATTTACTTTGCTCTAACGGTTGACTTTCTGATGATTCTGAATGTCATCCCAGACAAATACTTATAATTTATGGGAGAAAAAGAAAAAAAAAACTAAAACTAACAATGAAACTAATAAAAACTGAACTAAAACTCAGCATTTTCCAAAAAATAAAAACTAATAAAACTAGCAAACCTGCTCAAAAAACCTAACTGAATTAGAAAACAGTCAAAACAAAATAAAAACTGAAAGGAATTAAAAATCCAAAACTATTATAACCTTAATACTGAGATGCTTTCATTTTTCCACACTACCACTTCTTTTCCACCAAGACGGGAATCCATTTAATCCATTTTAAAACCGAGGCAGAGATATCCGTTTTGTCTGTTTTGTTTAGTTTTGTTTAGTTTTTTAACCGATAATTAAACTTTACTGCAGCATTTATATGAAAACAGCCATCACCATCAAACTGTTTCACTTTCCAGAACGAAAAGGTCTCTTGCAGCCTCCTCGGAAAACTCGACCGGCTGTCGTCACAAGGACGAAGGCGACACTAAAACACCACCTGCCTCTCTGCAGCCTGAGTAAATGAGTCAGTAAATCTCTTTAAGTGCATCTTTTTCCCTCTGTTATGATGTCAGGTGTTAAAACGCAGAGACAGAGTCTCCTCCGTCATCTCACGTCCTCCATCTGCTTACACCGTCAGATTCATAGCTTCCTCCTGATCGCAGTTTGTCTCGTCAGTCGGGAGGAAACAACCATGAAGTTTTCTTCTTTCTGGCACTTCCACCTCTTTGGTTTAAGTCTTTTATCACCAGCTGCAGTGTAAGCTGAATGAGGTTAACACAGCTTGAAAGGATGAATAAAAATACCAAAGGTAGCTCAGGAAGAGTGCAGCGCAGAACAACCCTGACCCCGTCTGACCCCGTCCCTTCGCTGAAGCTGAGGTCGTGCAAACATCTTCAGCGTTCATCAGCAGATAAAACTGCAGCTTTTATGTAAAACGCTGGCGCTCGTCGTGGTCATGTGGCCTCGCTGCGTTTCCGACATGACTCATGCGGCTCTGCAGAGGCTGCTCATTCAGGATGAAGATGCTGAAGATCATAAATACAACACGCGGCTTCCAGGAAGCTTTAAACGAAGATCATAGCTGCTGGTTCCAGTCTGTCTGCACCATCATTAAGTCTCCTGCATCATTTAACAACCTTTCTCTTTATTTCATAGTTTGATTCAGAGGAGGAGAAAGCAGGTTAAAGGGCTAGAAGACCCGTCAGCCTGTCAGGAATCCAGTCTGAGATGCAGCAAACACAAACTCTGCACAAGTTGGAGTTTATTTAGGGTTTTTTCTGGGTTGAAATTCTACAAACATCTCATCTAAGAAGAGAAAAGGGTCATGCATGAAAAATAAGGAGGATCCTATCATGCCATGCTCATCCATGCCTGCATGGATTTAGTCTGGCTGGAGGTCGGTGCTCCTCACATGGTTTTAAATGGAAAAGAAGGCTCCTGACACGCCTCGGGTCTCAGGTTTAGATCAAAACAAGCTGAGCGTTACCTGCATGAGCTCCTGCTTCTCCTTCTCCCCGGAGCTGATGGCGTCCCGGATGGAGCGGACCTCGTTGAGGATGGCCTGCGCCTCCTGCAGCTTGTAGCCGTACGGGCTGTTGGACACCTTCTGGTCGATCCTGGGGGAGGAAGGAGAGAAGAGAGAATGTTTACTGGTTATGAAAACAACGACATATCTGTGGTGTTTAAGAAAAGCTGAGATGCATCTTGGCTCAGTCTTGCGTGAACACCAAACCAAGCAGAAAAAGGTGGAATAAGGTTTTTATCTGAGGAAAGGTGGCTGCATCCTACAACGGTGCATTAGGGCAACAAGAAAAAACAATTTTTCTTTACAGACTTCAAGAATGAAGTCATAATATCACAAGACAAAAATTGGAAATTTACAAGAATAAAGTGATAAATCCATGAGAATATATTTGCGAATATACAAGAATAAAGTCATACATTTCTGAGAATAAAGTCGTAAATTCATGAGTAAATTTGTAAATTCATGAGAATACATTTGTAAATTTATGAGAATAAAGTTGTAAATTCATAAGAATAAAGATGTAAATTCATGAGAAAAATTTGTAAATTCGTTAGAATAAATTTGTAAATTTCTGAGGATAAAGTTGTAAATTCACAAGAATAAAATTGTAAATTCATGAGAATACAGTTGTAAATTTATTGAGGATAAAGTTGTAAAATTATGAAAAAAAGTTGTAAATTCATGAGAATAAAGATGTAAAGTCATGAGAATAAATTTGCAAATTTATGAGAAGAAAATTGTAAATTTTTTAAAAAGTTGTAAATTCATGAGAATAAAAATGTAAATTCATGAGAATAAATTTGTAAATTCATGAGAATAAAGTTGTAAATTCACAAGAATAAATTAGCAAATTTATTAAAGTCGTAAATTCATGAGAATAAATTTGTAAATTTATGAGAATACAGGCGTAAATTTATGAGAATACAGCCGTGAATTCACGAGAATTCACTGCTCACGAGTAAAATTGTAAATTCACGAGAATAATAAACTGATCGACTGCATCAGCGGCCAGTTCAGAGGGGTTTTCTGCTCCTTCTTAAACTTAGACCTAAAAATTGTTTAATGACTTGGGAAGTTTAAACGTGCATAACATTAACTTACCTGTGTTGCACTCTAGCATGTTTCCATTGCCCACTTATAGTACAATTACCACTTATAAAATCTTATAAAAAATCCTTCTAAATAAACATCTTTGTTCTCATAAATTTAAGACTTTATTCTTATAAATTTAAGATCCTCGTAAATTTATAAATTTTTTTCTCGTAAATTTACAACTTTTTTCTTGTAAAACTGTTTTTTTCATAGAATGTACTTTTTTCTTGTACAAGTAGAACTTTTTTTCGTAATATTACGACTTTGTTCTTGAAGTCTGTAAAAGAATTTTTTCTTAATGTGGCCCGAACATTCCGCTACGGAAGAGGAAAAAAATTCTGAGAAAAAAGTCAGAATTCTGACTTTTTTCCAGAACATTTGAAGAACAAAAATTTTTTCAGGCGATTTTTTTTCCCTAAATTTCTGAAAAAGTCTGAATTCTGACTTTTTCTCAGAATTCTATATTTTTTTCTTCAGTGGCCCTAATCCTCTTCTGTACTCTTTTGAACTGCATCACAGTTTTTAACTGAATTTCAAAACAGAGTTGTGAGATTTTTGCCCACAGTGAGAGGTGGTAGGTCAGATAAATAATCATGTAAATATTTTGGCAAAGAAAAGTGGGATCACTGCTGATCTAAGATATTATTTGGGGATTTGTTTTTCCCCTTTAATACAAACTAAAACACTAAAATAACTGGCCTCCATGAGAACGATTTCATATTTTCTCTGCCAGGAGTTGCATGCACATTAAACCTTTAATCCCGGCAGCTGCTTTGCATTTTTTCTGTTAATCGTGTGTGTTGTGTCAGCTCACACAACAAGCTTTAATCTGCTGTTAATCCAGCGACCACTTTATGTTCAATCAGCCAAACGCGGACACAAAACATCCAATAAGATCTAGTTCTTCTGCAGAGACATCAGGAAACCTGTAGGGGGAAAGCAGCTGCAGCCTCATAACGCCCGACATCAACAAGTCATGCATGCATCTGAATAACCGGTTCCTCCACATTCTTCAGAGAGGGACGAGGGGAGGGAGGTTGGGCTGAATTAGAGAGAGGACGGGGGAAACAAGAAAGAAAGAGAGAGAGAGAATGAGGAAGTGAGGCGCTAGTCTGTGACAGGCAGAGGGAACATGTAATCCTCTCAAAGTCCTTTTCAAACATGGACTGAAAGCAACCAACGTTTTCATAATCAGAATCCAAAACGACCACTTCTACAGGATCAGACCGCAGATCTGCAGAACGGTCTCAAACATGCCTCATTTTATTACTGAGGTTTTATGTCATCATGATGAATCTAGATTAAAAGCATTTAAATTAATTAAACACAAACTCAACACATGACACGTATTTATTATGACATAAGCCAAAATACAGAAACCATGACAACATGTCATGACTCAGCAGCTTCTCTCTAACGTTGTCTCGGTTCATTGATGCTTGCAGCATCTTAAAGTCCCACAACAGCATCTCAGTCGGGATGAGGTCTGGACTTTGGCTGGACCGTGTCAACGCCTTCATTGTTTTCTCTTTAACATCATTACAGTGATCAGGTTCTCTCCGGTACGATCCCACCCAGGTCTCATCGAAGCTGAGGAACTTTAATGCAGCAAAAATTCAGATTCAAACCTCCTGTTCCACCACATCGTAAAGAGAATCTCCCGTTCCACTTCATGGTGATGAGAATCTCCCGTTCCACCTCATGGTGATGAGAATCTCCCGTTCCACCTCATCACTATGAGAATCTCCCATTCCACCTCATCACGATGAGAATCTCCCGTTCCACCTCATCACGATGAGAATCTCCCATTCCACCTCATCACGATGAGAATCTCCCGTTCCACCTCATCACGATGAGAATCTCCCATTCCATCTCTTTTTTGCTGAGAATCTCCCGTTCCACCACATCATGATGAGAACCTCCCATTCCACCTCATCACGATGAGAATCTCCCATTCCACCTCATCACGATGAGAACCTCCCATTCCACCTCATCACGATGAGAATCTCCCATTCCACCTCTTTATGCTGAGAATCTCCCGTTCCACCTCATGGCGATGAGAATCTCCCGTTCCACCTCATGGCGATGAGAATCTCCCGTTCCACCTCATGGCGATGAGAATCTCCCGTTCCACCTCATCACGATGAGAATCTACCATTCCACCTCTTTATGCTGAGAATCTCCCGTTCCACCTCATGGCGATGAGAATCTCCCATTCCACCTTTTTATGCTGAGAATCTCCCGTTCCACCTCATGGCGATGAGAATCTCCCCTTCCACCTCATCATGATGAGAATCTCCCATTCCACCTCATCACGATGAGAATCTACCATTCCACCTCTTTATGCTGAGAATCTCCCGTTCCACCCTCATGGCGATGAGAATCTCCCGTTCCACCTCATCATGATGAGAATCTCCCATTCCACCTCACCACGATGAGAATCTACCATTCCACCTCTTTATGCTGAGAATCTCCCGTTCCACCTCATGGCGATGAGAATCTTCCGTTCTGCCTCATCATGATGAGAATCTCCCGTTCCACCTCATGGCGATGAGAATCTTCCGTTCCACCATATCACGATGAGAATCTCCCGTTGCACCACATCCGTGATGAGAATCTCCCGTTCCACCTAATAGTGATGAGAATCTCCCGTTCCACCCACCTCATCACGATGAGAATGTCCCGTTCCACCTCATGGTGATAAGAATCTCCTGTTTCACTCCACCTCATCACGATAAGAATGTCCCGTTCCACCTTATGGTGATGAGAATCTTCTGTTCCACCCTCATGCCGATGAGAATGTCCCGTTCCACCTTATAGTGATGAGAATCTCCCGTTCCACCTTATCGTGATGAGAATCTCCCGTTCCACCACATCCGTGATGAGAATCTCCAGTTCCACCACATCCATGATGAGAATCTCACGTTCCACCTCATGACGATGACAATGTCTCATTTCAAATCATGGTGATGAGAATCTCCTGTTCCACCTTATAGTGATGAGAATCTCCCGTTCCACCTCATCACGATGAGAATCTCCCGTTCCACCACATCCGTGATGAGAATCTCCTGTTCCACCTCATGGCAATGAGAATCTCCCGTTCCACCTTATAGTGATGAGAATCTCCAGTTCCACCACATCCATGATGAGAATCTCCAGTTCCACCTCATCATGATGAGAATCTCCCGTTCCACCTCATCATGATGAGAATCTCCCGTTCCACCTCATCATGATGAGAATCTCCCCGTTCCACCTCATCATGATGAGAATCTCACGTTCCACCTCATCATGATGAGAATCTCACGTTCCACCTCATCATGATGAGAATCTCACGTTCCACCACATCACGATAAGAATGTCCCGTTCCACCTTATAGTGATGAGAATCTTCTGTTCCACCTCATCACGATAAGAATGTCCCGTTCCACCTTATAGTGATGAGAATCTTCTGTTCCACCTCATCACGATAAGAATGTCCCGTTCCACCTTATAGTGATGAGAATCTCCCGTTCCACCACATCCGTGATGAGAATCTCCCGTTCCACCTTATCGTGATGAGAATCTCCCGTTCCACCACATCCGTGATTAGAATCTCCAGTTCCACCTCATCATGATGAGAATCTCGCGTTCCACCTCATTATGATTAGAATCTCCTGTTCCACTACATCCGTGATGAGAATCTCCCGTTCCACCTTATCATGATGAGAATCTCACGTTCCACCTCATCGTGATGAGAATCTCCCGTTCCACCACATCCGTGATGAGAATCTCCCGTTCCACCCCATGGCGATGAGAATCTCCCGTTCCACCTCATGGCGATGAGAATCTCCCGTTCCACCTCATCACGATGAGAATCTACCATTCCACCTCTTTATGCTGAGAATCTCCCGTTCCACCTCATGGCGATGAGAATCTCCCATTCCACCTTTTTATGCTGAGAATCTCCCGTTCCACCTCATGGCGATGAGAATCTCCCGTTCCACCTCATCATGATGAGAATCTCCCATTCCACCTCATCACGATGAGAATCTACCATTCCACCTCTTTATGCTGAGAATCTCCCGTTCCACCTCATGGCGATGAGAATCTCCCGTTCCACCTCATCATGATGAGAATCTCACGTTCCACCTCATCATGATGAGAATCTCACGTTCCACCTCATCATGATGAGAATCTCACGTTCCACCACATCACGATAAGAATGTCCCGTTCCACCTTATAGTGATGAGAATCTTCTGTTCCACCTCATCACGATAAGAATGTCCCGTTCCACCTTATAGTGATGAGAATCTTCTGTTCCACCTCATCACGATAAGAATGTCCCGTTCCACCTTATAGTGATGAGAATCTCCCGTTCCACCACATCCGTGATGAGAATCTCCCGTTCCACCTTATCGTGATGAGAATCTCCCGTTCCACCACATCCGTGATTAGAATCTCCAGTTCCACCTCATCATGATGAGAATCTCGTTCCACCTCATTATGATTAGAATCTCCTGTTCCACTACATCCGTGATGAGAATCTCCCGTTCCACCTTATCATGATGAGAATCTCACGTTCCACCTCATCGTGATGAGAATCTCCCGTTCCACCACATCCGTGATGAGAATCTCCCGTTCCACCTCATGGCGATGAGAATCTCCCCGTTCCACCTCATGGCGATGAGAATCTCCCGTTCCACCTCATCACGATGAGAATCTACCATTCCACCTCTTTATGCTGAGAATCTCCCGTTCCACCTCATGGCGATGAGAATCTCCCATTCCACCTTTTTATGCTGAGAATCTCCCGCCCCACCTCATGGCGATGAGAATCTCCCGTTCCACCTCATCATGATGAGAATCTCCCATTCCACCTCATCACGATGAGAATCTACCATTCCACCTCTTTATGCTGAGAATCTCCCGTTCCACCTCATGGCGATGAGAATCTCCCGTTCCACCTCATCATGATGAGAATCTCCCATTCCACCTCATCACGATGAGAATCTACCATTCCACCCTTTATGCTGAGAATCTCCCGTTCCACCTCATGGCGATGAGAATCTTCCGTTCTGCCTCATCATGATGAGAATCTCCCGTTCCACCTCATGGCGATGAGAATCTTCCGTTCCACCATATCACGATGAGAATCTCCCGTTGGACCACATCCGTGATGAGAATCTCCCGTTCCACCTAATAGTGATGAGAATCTCCCGTTCCACTCCACCCTCATCACGATGAGAATGTCCCGTTCCACCTCATGGTGATAAGAATCTCCCGTTTCCCCCACCTCATCACGATAAGAATGTCCCGTTCCACCTTATGGTGATGAGAATCTTCTGTTCCACCTCATGCCGATGAGAATGTCCCGTTCCACCTATAGTGATGAGAATCTCCCGTTCCACCTTATCGTGATGAGAATCTCCCGTTCCACCACATCCGTGATGAGAATCTCCAGTTCCACCACATCCATGATGAGAATCTCACGTTCCACCTCATGACGATGACAATGTCTCATTTCAAATCATGGTGATGAGAATCTCCTGCTCCACCTTATAGTGATGAGAATCTCCCGTTCCACCTCATCCCGATGAGAATCTCCCGTTCCACCACATCCGTGATGAGAATCTCCTGTTCCACCTCATGGCGATGAGAATCTCCCGTTCCACCTTATAGTGATGAGAATCTCCAGTTCCACCACATCCATGATGAGAATCTCCAGTTCCACCACATCATGATGAGAATCTCCCGTTCCACCTCATCATGATGAGAATCTCCCGTTCCACCTCATCATGATGAGAATCTCCCGTTCCACCTCATCATGATGAGAATCTCACGTTCCACCTCATCATGATGAGAATCTCACGTTCCACCTCATCATGATGAGAATCTCACGTTCCACCTCATCATGATGAGAATCTCACGTTCCACCACATCACGATAAGAATGTCCCGTTCCACCTCATAGTGATGAGAATCTTCCGTTCCACCTCATCACGATAAGAATGTCCCGTTCCACCTCATAGTGATGAGAATCTTCTGTTCCACCTCATCACGATAAGAATGTCCCGTTCCACCTTATAGTGATGAGAATCTCCCCGTTCCACCACATCCGTGATGAGAATCTCCCGTTCCACCTTATCGCTGATGAGAATCTCCCGTTCCACCACATCCGTGATTAGAATCTCCAGTTCCACCTCATCATGATGAGAATCTCGCGTTCCACCTCATTATGATTAGAATCTCCTGTTCCACCACATCCGTGATGAGAATCTCCCGCCACCTTATCATGATGAGAATCTCACGTTCCACCTCATCGTGATGAGAATCTCCCCGTTCCACCACATCCGTGATGAGAATCTCCCGTTCCACCTTATCATGATGAGAATCTCACGCTCCCACCTCATCGTGATGAGAATCTCACGTTCCACCCTCATTATGATGAGAATCTCACGTTCCACCTCATCGTGATGAGAATCTCCTGTTCCACTACATCACTAGACTAGATGATCATCATGACTAGATCCTGCCCTGTGATTGGCTGGTAGATATTTGCATTAACAGGTGAGTTGGTAAAGAGGACAGTGAGTGTGTGGATTTTATGGGGCACAAAGAACCAGTAAAACATAAATAAAACTTCACCAACTTTCCTGTTCAACATTTGGTGAAACCTTATCGAGAGTGATTGTGGCTACATTCCAGTCTAAGCCTATTTCTGCAAACAGCGATTGGTTGCTGAATGCCGGCGGACTACTGCAGCAGGAAGAAAGTCACGGAGGAATGCCGTCCAACCGCTCTGCCTCAGCTACTCTTTAATCCTCCTGACACTCTCACTGTGCTGTGTGAGGCAAGACAAACAGACCGGACATTCCTGTTCAATTCAGCAGCCAGCAGCAGCCCATGGGCAAAGAAAAAAAAGAGAAAAGCTTCTTTCACATGAGCATTCCTGACTGATGCCACGTCCAGAGGAACCTGCTTCATTTTCTTAGGTAGAAGTAGGTCAAACAGACGAGGTGTTTCTCCAAAAACTCACCGACCTTCAGCTGTGTGTTTATGATCATGTTGCTGTTTAACCCTTTAAACTCCACCAGATCTCCAGCGACACTGATCGCTATCACTTGTATCATAATCAGTTTCCCAGGAATGGTAGTTACACACTCCCATAGTGCTAAGGGGCACTAGCACTTGGTTGTGGGGTAAACTGTCATGGTAGTTTATCATTTAGGTGATCTACAGACGTTTTCCAGCATTTCTATTCAATCGAGGTAGTTTACAATCCAGCCACTAAGGGTAGGGTCACATGGACACTTTTGTCACAATTTAAACGTTCTTAAGTCCAGAAAAGGGATTAGATTAGTATTTTTTGCGCCACGCAACTGCGCCAAAAGTCCATAACAATTGTCAGAACGGAACGGTTGGACGAGGTCGGCTGCATGACTGGAAAGTCTGGGACGCTTGACGCAAGGGGGGGAAGAGGGAAAACGGGGTGGTGTTGGATCTCTGGCAGTGGTTGCTTGTCTCTCGCCGGGAGTCCCTTCATGCTGGCTCACTCGGTCAGCATGCTCTGCGGCACTGACGAGGGGCCGTTCTTTATTTAAACATTTAATAAAGAACATTTAAACAAACGTCAACTGTGACGCATGTACAGTATGTACATAATTTGTCTATTAGTGACAGACATCGCACTCTAACAGGTGGTGACGCCACCAGCTGGACTGGAGTTTTGCCGTCTCTTTCTACTTGCGTCACGGCGTGATGACGACGGTTTTGTCCTCAAAACGTTTCAGAAAACAACCATGAAACCACGCAGAGTTGTCGGACCCTTGCTGCGAGAAACCAGATCGTTCAAGTCTAGTTCGTTTGGGGAAACCCACGAGACCTAAATGCGGTGTTCATTCAGAGATTCTATCTGGTAAATCCATATTGATCCATGATAACACCATTATTTATCCCATCTTCATAATAAAATCATCACTACTATGTTTCTAAGAGACCTCTATTTAGACCTGGAGATGATGATGAAGACACTTATTGTCAAACTTTACACCAATCAGAGACATTAAATTGACAGCAATTTAAAATCAGTAGCAGCCAAAGATCAACAAGTGAGCAGAAAGTAGGGCTGGGCATATACCGTAGATACCCTGGAGTCAATACTTCAATACCAGCAAGACAAAATATCGATCAATACCACTGTACAGATACAAAACATGCAGTTTGTTTTCACTTCTGAGAGTTTTCAGCAATGAAATGATGAAAGCAGCCAGATTCTAGCTTCTGTATCACATGATGGTGGTAGCCTATCAGATTCTAGCTTCTGTGTCACATGATGGTGGTAGCCTATCAGATTCTAGCATCTGTATCACATGATGGAGGTAGCCTATCAGATTCTAGCTTCTGTATCACATGATGGTGGTAGCCTATCAGATTCTAGCTTCTGTGTCACATGATGGTGGTAGCCTATCAGATTCTAGCTTCTGTATCACATGACGGTGGTAGCCTATCAGATTCTAGCTTGTTTCACATGATGGTGACACAGAATTGGTATCTTTCAGTACTTTAATGCAGGGTATTCTACATTATGTTTTGGTAAATCTATAATATTACTATTAATTTTACATTTGAACATTTTCCACAGAATAAATGTAAATAATCTTAACCTGTAATTAAGTTATTTGATAACTGAAAGAGTTTTTTATATTATTTTACTCATCAGTATAATTTATTCTAGTTTTTAAAGCATTTCTTTCCAGTACTTCTGTTCTCAAGTTTGTCTTATATCTAATATTGCCCTTGCATTCAGGATATTAATGCAAACTGTGCAATAATGTGATTTTCTTTTAAGGGGCAAAAACTATCGGGATCGATGGGAAAGTACCATAAACTATTGGTATAGTATCAACCTAGCAGAAAGTTCCATGTGTGTCTGAAAAGAAGAAAAATAATGGTCCTCTACGGGTGGAATAAAGAAAGAAGAGCTTTCTGATGCAGCTGAGGTGGAGTTGGTTTGTGAGGATAGAAGTTAAATAGCAGCAGAAATAACTGGAGATGAGGAAACATGGGAATAGTTTCTGTTGTGTGTTTGTTTCAATGCCTGAAAGCCAAGATGGAGAGATGATATGCAGATGAGAAAAGGTTGGTCACTGTTGATCTGGTGGTATTTCACAAAGTTCTGGTAGGAATAAATTCTGGTTCTGGTTGGTCGTTATGGTGCTATATCTACTGATACATTCATTTTACATCATTTTAGCCTCATAATCTGACAACTGAGGTTGAACTGGAACATAAAGTCTGGATGCTGACTGGGATTCAGCATCTACACACATTTTTTACATAACAAATAACACAGGTGAACCAAAAATAGCAACTAAAAAAAAAGGGCTTGGAATTTCAAGGTTAAAGTCGGCTCGAATCTGTGATGAAAAAAGCGATAAGCAGCTGATTGCCTGCATCAACACCTTCACACTAAAACTCATGATGGAGCAAACTCTAACAAGTTCTTTATCTGGGCTGTACCACAGCGATCTGTGATGCAGATAAAAGATAAAAACAGGACAAAGAACTTCATGTTTCTGCTCCTGAAGCAAATGCAGACGTTTGCGTTTAATCAGATCTGAACAGTTTACAGCAGGAACAGATTATAAAGTCTCATTCTGAATAAAAACAAGGGTGTTGGAGACGGGATGCTCTGAAAAATGCAGGACAGCGACTCCTGAGGACTTACAACGAGTTAGGGCTGCTCGATTATGGAAAAAGTCATTATCACGATTATCACGATTTTGGTTAATATTGTAACTACGATTTTTCAAACGATATTTTTTTTGTTATACGTTGCATTTATGTAGCATTTCACTCTGGTCAAAAACACTTTGTTACTGATCATTTATGCAAAACGTTGAAAGCCTACAAATTAGGGAGGTCCGATATTATCGGAAGATATTGGCATTAAAATATATAGGAAAATATCGGTATTGTTTTATTGGGCCAATATTTTGAAAAATGAAATCTCGCAAGATTTTGTTACGGAGCAAGAAATCTCGCGAGTTCTTGTTCCATTATCACTGGTCCAGCATGTATAAAAGTCCCTGTTATTGCGGAAGAACTTCATTTCCCAGCATTCCTTTCAGAGTCGTGTGACTACGGTGCAGCTGCTGATGCTACAGACTGACTTGCTGTGAAGCTGCTGATAATATGTCTGGTTTTAAGTTGTTGGTTAAGTTACCAAGTTGTCAGAAACATTAGAATTAGCCACATGTTGGCTAATACCTGCTAGTATCTAATGTGGTAGTATCTAATACCTGCTAGTATCTGATATATGGTATCCAGATGTCCAAAATGAACTCCTCTGGCTGAGTTACGGATATTAAGTTGTGTCTCTCAAAATATGAGAGGTACAACGTCAAAGTTGTCTGCATATATCGGTACTGGTTGATATTGGATATCGGAATTTAGGAGTTGGACAATATCGGTATATCGGATATCGGTAAAAAAGCCTATAATGAAAATCCCTGCTACAAATGTGTACCTTACAGCTGTTTTGTAAAGAATAAACGAATAAAATAAATGTACTTGTCTATAAATGTAAATGAGAATACTGAGCAACAAGGCACAGAAAAACATAAATGTAACCAAAAATAACTGCCCGGCTGTTTTGCAATTTCTCTATAATTGAAGAACAAAATAAATATATTCATTTCTTTTTTAATCCTAAACCAAACTTTAAGGTTTCGTGAGTGCAATGCTACAAAATTTCAAATTCAACATTTTGTTATTTTGTTAAAGACACCCAACAAATTGAACAAGGTGAGAAGCCACCAAAATTTAATTCAACTAAAGAATAACTTTCAAGAAATTGTGTAAAGAAAAATGGCAAATTAATCGTTTCAACACAGTTATGTGAGTTTGGAGATCGTTTGACATTAAACCTGAAATCCCGGTCAAATTTCGATTAACTGCACAGCCTTACAACGAGCCCAAACTGAAAACACAAAAGAATCCCAGTTTTGCTCTGCAGTTTGGTAAACATACGTCATGTTTACAGTGTTTACAGTCTCAGTTTTACCTGTAAACATGTAAACTCGGATTTTACAGGTCAGACGTTGCCGTTTTCTAAATAAGTAGCTGAAGTCGCCTGTATTGGGGTTTCCCTTCAGCAGAAGGTCATGCAGATGCTTGTTATTCACATCGGACTGGAAGCCAAAAAGAAAAGATGCAACACTTACTCTTTGAGGGTCTCGAAGCCTTGTTCTTTATACTGCAGCTCCTGCTTCATACAGGCCAGGTCCCGCTTCAGCTTGTTCACCTGAGACAGAAACACTCACTCAGCTTCAAACCGTCACCAGGATATTTTTACAACTATAATTTCAAAAAAGGTAAATCGCTGCATAACATGTAAATAAAAACAGTTAATGTCTCACCAATTCATATTTTATTCCCAGTAGAACATTCACAACATATCAGGTGACAAAAGAGACGTATTTTACCATGAAATGGTAATATGGAACACGTCTGTAAAAAGTAGTTCCAGGGTGATGTTTCCCATCGTGTAGTAACACGTCTGTAAAAAGTAGTTCCAGGGTGACGTTTACCATCATGTAGCATCACGTCTGTAAAAAGTAGTTCCAGGGTGATGTTTGCCATCGTGTAGCATCACGTCTGTAAAAAGTAGTTCCAGGGTGATGTTTACCATCGTGTAATAACACGTCTGTAAAAAGTAGTTCCAGGGTGATGTTTACCATCGTGTAATAACACGTCTGCAGAAAGTAGTTCCAGGGGGATGTTTACCATCGTGTAATAACACGTCTGTAGAAAGTAGTTCCAGGGTGATGTTTTCCATCGTGTAGCATCACATCTGTAAAAAGTAGTTCCAGGGTGATGTTTACCATCGTGTAGCATCATGTCTGTAAAAAGTAGTTCCAGGGTGATGTTTACCATCGTGTAATAACACGTCTGTAGAAAGTAGTTCCAGGGTGATGTTTTCCATCGTGTAGCATCATGTCTGTAAAAAGTAGTTCCAGGGTGATGTTTTCCATCATGTACCATCATGTCTGTAAAAAGTAGTTCCAGGGTGATGTTTACCATCGTGTAGCATCATGTCTGTAAAAAGTAGTTTCAGGGTGATGTTTACCATCGTGTAGTAACATGACTGTAAAAAGTAGTTCCAGGGTGAGGTTTACCATTGTGTAGTAACATGACTGTAAAAAGTAGTTCCAGGGTGATGTTTTCCATCGTGTAGCATCACATCTGTAAAAAGTAGTTCCAGGGTGATGTTTTCCATCGTGTAGCATCACATCTGTAAAAAGTAGTTCCGGGGTGATGTTTTCCATCGTGTAGCATCACGTCTGTAAAAAGTAGTTCCAGGGTGATGTTTACCACCGTGTAGTAACATGACTGTAAAAAGTAGTTCCAGGGTGATGTTTCCCATCGTGTAGCAACGTGACTGTAAAAAGTAGTTCCAGGGTGATGTTTTCCATCGTGTAGCATCATGTCTGTAAAAAGTAGTTCCAGGGTGATGTTTACCATCGTGTAGCATCATGTCTGTAAAAAGTAGTTCCAGGGTGATGTTTACCATCGTGTAGTAACATGACTGTAAAAAGTAGTTCCAGGGTGATGTTTCCCATCGTGTAGTAACATGACTGTAAAAAGTAGTTCCAGGGTGATGTTTTCCATCGTGTAGCATCATGTCTGTAAAAAGTAGTTCCAGGGTGATGTTTACCATCGTGTAGCATCATGTCTGTAAAAAGTAGTTCCAGGGTGATGTTTTCCATCGTGTAGCATCATGTCTGTAAAAAGTAGTTCCAGGGTGATGTTTTCCATCGTGTAGCATCATGTCTGTAAAAAGTAGTTCCAGGGTGATGTTTACCATCGTGTAGCATCATGTCTGTAAAAAGTAGTTCCAGGGTGATGTTTTCCATCATGTAGCATCATGTCTGTAAAAAGTAGTTCCAGGGTGATGTTTACCATTGTGTAGCATCATGTCTGTAAAAAGTAGTTCCAGGGTGATGTTTTCCATCATGTAGCATCACGTCTGTAAAAAGTAGTTCCAGGGTGATGTTTTCCATCGTGTAGCATCATGTCTGTAAAAAGTAGTTCCAGGGTGATGTTTACCATCGTGTAATAACACGTCTGTAGAAAGTAGTTCCAGGGTGATGTTTTCCATCGTGTAGCATCATGTCTGTAAAAAGTAGTTCCAGGGTGATGTTTACCATCGTGTAGCATCATGTCTGTAAAAAGTAGTTCCAGGGTGAGGTTTACCATTGTGTAGTAACATGACTGTAAAAAGTAGTTCCAGGGTTATGTTTTCCATCGTGTAGCATCACATCTGTAAAAAGTAGTTCCAGGGTGATGTTTTCCATCGTGTAGCATCACATCTGTAAAAAGTAGTTCCGGGGTGATGTTTTCCATCGTGTAGCATCACGTCTGTAAAAAGTAGTTCCAGGGTGATGTTTACCACCGTGTAGTAACATGACTGTAAAAAGTAGTTCCAGGGTGATGTTTCCCATCGTGTAGCATCATGACTGTAAAAAGTAGTTCCAGGGTGATGTTTTCCATCGTGTAGCATCATGTCTGTAAAAAGTAGTTCCAGGGTGATGTTTACCATCGTGTAGCATCATGTCTGTAAAAAGTAGTTCCATGGTGATGTTTACCACCGTGTAGTAACATGACTGTAAAAAGTAGTTCCAGGGTGATGTTTCCCATCGTGTAGTAACATGACTGTAAAAAGTAGTTCCAGGGTGATGTTTTCCATCGTGTAGCATCATGTCTGTAAAAAGTAGTTCCAGGGTGATGTTTACCATCGTGTAGCATCATGTCTGTAAAAAGTAGTTCCAGGGTGATGTTTTCCATCGTGTAGCATCATGTCTGTAAAAAGTAGTTCCAGGGTGATGTTTTCCATCGTGTAGCATCATGTCTGTAAAAAGTAGTTCCAGGGTGATGTTTACCATCGTGTAGCATCATGTCTGTAAAAAGTAGTTCCAGGGTGATGTTTTCCATCATGTAGCATCATGTCTGTAAAAAGTAGTTCCAGGGTGATGTTTACCATCGTGTAGCATCATGTCTGTAAAAAGTAGTTTCAGGGTGATGTTTACCATCGTGTAGTAACATGACTGTAAAAAGTAGTTCCAGGGTGATGTTTCCCATCGTGTAGTAACATGACTGTAAAAAGTAGTTCCAGGGTGATGTTTTCCATCGTGTAGCATCATGTCTGTAAAAAGTAGTTCCAGGGTGATGTTTACCATCGTGTAGCATCATGTCTGTAAAAAGTAGTTCCAGGGTGATGTTTTCCATCATGTAGCATCATGTCTGTAAAAAGTAGTTCCAGGGTGATGTTTACCATCGTGTAGCATCATGTCTGTAAAAAGTAGTTCCAGGGTGATGTTTACCATCGTGTAGCATCACGTCTGTAAAAAGTAGTTCCAGGGTGATGTTTACCACTGTGTAGCATCACGCCTGTTCAGCAGTCGGACTCTTTTCCTGTTCTGGCCATGCTGCTGTGATGGATCCAGTATGTGGTCCATATGATGAAGCTTTAACCTGCATTTGTGGATTTCAGGGGGAACTGAAACGTCTGCTCTTACTGCAGAAGATCACCAGCATCCAGCCTTGTCCCATGCACACAGAGATTCCTCCTGATTCTCTCCATCTTCTGATGATATTCTACACTGTAGATGGAGGATCTTCAAAGTCTGAGGAACCTTTTTCTGAACTTGTTCCACAACTTTTAGAGCCAGTTTGTCTCAGATTGGTGAACCTCTAAAATGGTCCTTTTATACCCAGTCATGTTACTGGTCTGTTGCCAGTTGACTTGATTAGATATTAAAGTCTCCTCCTATTATCACTTTTCCACCTTTTGTTGCTCCTGTTTCAACTTTTTCCAGACGTGTTGCTGCATCAGATTCACAATCAGCTCATATTTTACATGCAATGACAAAAATATCTGTTTCAACATCTAATATGTTACTGGGAATAAAATATGTTGAGATTTGCAACTGTGTTTTTATTTACTCCTTTAAGCACTGGGGTTGCATGTAAAGTATAATTTACAGAGAAGCGAACACAACATGACACACATCTGTGTGGTAAGACGTAACGGTGCTTTGTTTGGTTTCAGCAACTTGAACTCAGACTCCAGATGACTTCCTTTTACAGTATCAGAGAAAATCATTTTATACTGTTGTTTAAAGTGCAATATGATATGAAACAGCTTTTTTCTGTGGATGGTGCAGTGTGAACGCAGGAGCTCAGCGGTCAGCTGTTCCAGGTAAACATGTTGGATCGGGGGTGTGACTCTGAGGACGTTCACCCTTTTGCCACTGAATGTTCAAACAACAGCGCTGAGGTCAGAAACCCCTGCTAGTAAATAAAGGACTGAATTAAAACACGACTGTTGACTCTGATTAGAGCCGTGATGATAAATCACATAAAAAAGTGCTGCTTCCAGCACATTAAACCGTCTTCTTGACTTGTAGAGCGGCAGGAATATAAACTCCCTGCAGCTTCCCAGCAGCAGACTGACACGAAGGAAAAAACTGAGATGATTTAGTGAAAGTGTTTTAGAGTTCCCATCTAATGTTGGTTTGAAATCGAGCAGAAGCGTCCTCATGGTCTTCCTCCTGCGCTCTTACCCGACTTTTGGCTGTGGCGATCTCAGCTTTGAGGATATCCGGGTCGTATTTGCTGGAAGACGACGATCTGGAATTCACTGAAGGAAAAAAAAGCGGAAACAGAGACGAGTTAAACCTGTGAGACAGAAGAAGAAACAGTCCACTGAAGCCACCGGAGGAAAAACAGAGCTGTTTAATAATGTCAGAATTTCAGCAGAACGTCAGAAATCAGGTGATTGAGGAGATCAGAATGAAAACTAGGGGTGTGACAACATATCGATACACAGAAATGTTGCAATATTTTACATTGTGCTGTCAGAGATATATCAAAAAACGCGGTAAAAATATTGATTACTAATGAAATCTCGCGAGATTTCATCGTTCCATTATGAAATGTCGTGAGATTTTTTTGTTCTATTTGCCAGGTTGTAGAAAAGTCCCTGTTAGGGATCCACGGTATTAGAATTTTGGCCGATATCCGATATGCCGATATTTTAAAGCTCAAGTGGTTGATAACCGATATCGATACCGATATTAAAGCTGAAAAAATAAGCAGTCATTGCAAATAGCAGTTTTGTTATTCGTTTCCGACACTTTGAAAAATAGGGGTGGGAAAAAATTATCATGACACTGAAATATCGTGATTAAAAACATAAAATATTAAGAATCAATCACAAATTCCTGTCCGTCACCAATCATGTTACGCAACTAAATCATTTCTAAACATTGTTTCCAATAAAATAAAACTTTTTGTGAGCATTAATCAATAACAATAATAGTTTTTACTTTCTTAATGAGGCATTTTACCACCTACTATATCTCTAGATTCACTAGAAAGCACGTCTCAGCAGTGGGGGGGGGATTTTTGTGTTAATTTTAGAGAAGTTCTTTTGGGATTTCTGGAAATTTTCCTCAGATCTCTCAGTTTTAGATTCCCCAACATGTTGGTGGTCTGGACTGGGCCTATTAGAGGACTCACGGCTGGTCTGGGACGTGGACTTGTCCCTCCAGACGTCGTGGAGCTGCTGGTACTCCTGCTGCGCCAGCCTCAGCCGCTGCTCCTTCACCTGGTAGATCTCCTTCTGGGCGCTGAGCGCGTCGCGGGCCACCGCCAGGTAGTCCCGCAGCATGGCCTCCTGCTCCCGCTGCCACTGGGCCCGCGGGTCCTCCAGCTGGGTGCTCTCTGGAACAAAGCCGGGAAACTCACCGTTCAGGATTCTGGGGTTTCACGTCAACACCGGAGCTGATGCTTCGCAGGAACGTGGTTTATAGCAGGACTTACTGGTGTTGTGGTCGACATAGTACGGGGCCCCCCCCCCCCTCCCTTTCTTCCCCACCTACCCAGAACCTAACCCACCCAGCCATATCCAGGAGAACTATAACAGAAGACCCCCAAAACCTTTAACCACGAGAACCATATAAACCCAGAGAACCACAAGAACCATATTTTCCCCGAGAACCCTAAAAAAGGGAGAACCACAAGAACCAGCACCCACAGAAAAACCAGGAGAAGGCCATAACAGGAGAACCTCAAACCAGCCAACCGGCAGCCACATCCCCGATAAAGTCCAGGAGAACCAAAAGTCAGAGCCGTACCATAGTAACCTGGAACCTGTAAAAAAGGAGAACCACAAGAACTAGAAAAAACAGAAAAACCAGGAGAACCAGAAAAACAGGAGAACCACAAGAACCAGAAAAAACAGGGGAACTAGGACAACCATAAAAACCAGGAGAACCATAAAACCAGAAGAAACAGAAAAACCAGGAGAACCAAAAACAGAGACCACAAGAACCAGAAAAAAAAACCACAAGAACAACAAAAACCAGGAGAACCACAAGAACCATAAAAACCAAGAGAACCACAAGAACCATAATAACCAGGAGAACCATAAAAACAGGAGAACCACAAGAACCATAAAAACCAGGGGAACCATAAAAACCAGGAGAACCACAAGAACCAGAAAAAACAGGGGAACTAGGACAACCATAAAAACCAGGAAAACCACAAGAACCATAAAACCAGGAGAACCATAAAAACAGGAGAACCACAAGAACCATAAAAAACAGGGGAACCATAAAAACCAAAAGAACCACAAAACCAAATAACCAGAGAACCATAAAAACAGGAGAACCACAAGAACCAGAAAAAACAGAAAAACCAGGAGAACCATAAAAACAGGAGAACCACAAAACCAGAAAAAACAGAAAAACCAGGAGAACCAGAAAAACAGGAGAACCACAAGAACCAGAAAAAACAAAAAAACCAGGAGAAACAGAAAAACCAGAAGAACTAGGAGAACAACAAAAACCAGGAGAACCATAAAAACAGGAGAACCACAAGAACCAGAAAAAACAGAAAAACCAGGAGAAACAGAAAAACCAGGAGAACCACAAGAACCATAAAAACAACAAGAACCAGGACAACTAAAAAACCAGGAGAACCAAAAACCAGGAGAACCGGGAGAACCACAAAATCATAAAAACCAGGAGAACTAGGACAACAATAAAAATCAGGAGAACCACAAGAACCATAAAAACAACAAGAACCAGGACAACTATAAAAACCAGGAGAACCGTAAAACCAGGAGAACCACAAGAACCAGAAAAAACAGGAGAACCACAAGAACCATAAAAACAGGAGAACCACAAGAACCAGAAAAAACAGAAAAACCAGGAGAACCATAAAAACAGGAGAACCACAAGAACCAGAAAAAACAGGAGAACCACAAGAACCATAATAACCAGGAGAACCACAGGAACCATAAAAACCAAGAGAACCACAAGAACCATAATTACCAGGAGAACCATAAAAACAGGAGAACCACAAGAACCATAAAAACCAGGGGAACCATAAAAACCAAGAGAACCACAAGAACCATAATAACCAGGAGAACCATAAAAACAGGAAAACCACAAGAACCATAATAACCAGGAGAACCATAAAAACAGGAGAACCACAAGAACCATAAAAACCAGGGGAACCATAAAAACCAAGAGAACCACAAGAACCATAATAACCAGGAGAACCATAAAAACAGGAGAACCACAAGAACCAGAAAAAACAGAAAAACCAGGAGAACCAGAAAAACAGGAGAACCACAAGAACCAGAAAAAACAGAAAAACCAGGAGAACCAGAAAAACAGGAGAACCACAAGAACCAGAAAAAACAGAAAAACCAGGAGAAACAGAAAAACCAGAAGAACTAGGGAGAACAACAAAAACCAGGAGAACCATAAAAACAGGAGAACCACAAGAACCAGAAAAAACAGAAAAACCAGGAGAAACAGAAAAATCAGGAGAACCACAAGAACCATAAAAACAACAAGAACCAGGACAACTATAAAAACCAGGAGAACCATAAAACCAGGAGAACCGGGAGAACCACAAGAATCATAAAAACCAGGGGAACTAGGACAACCATAAAAATCAGGAGAACCACAAGAACCATAAAAACCAGAAGATCCAGGAGAACCATAAAAACAGGAGAACCACAAGAACCATAAAAAACAGGAGAACCACAAGAATCATAAAAACCAGGAGAACTAGGACAACCATAAAAAACAGGAGAACCATGAAAACCACAAAAACCATAAAAACCAAAAGAACCACAAGAACCATAAAAAACAGGAGAACCACAAGAACCATAAAAAACAGGAGAACCAGGAGAACCATAAAAAACAGGAGAACCAGACAAGAACCATAAAAACCAGGAGAACCAGACCAGCAGATTCAGATGAAACACAGATCATCCCCATCACAGAGTCTGGACGCAGGTACAAGGAGGCGGGTCGGTTCTGAATGTGGACCAGAACCACCTCCCAGTCACAGAGTCTGGACGCAGGTACAAGGAGGCGGGTCGGTTCTGAATGTGGACCAGAACCACCTCCCAGTCACAGAGTCTGGATGCAGGTACAAGGAGGCGGGTCGGTTCTGAATGTGGACCAGAACCACCTCCCAGTCACAGAGTCTGGACGCAGGTATAAGGAGCCGGTTCGGTTCTGAATGTGGACCAGAACCACCTCCCAGTCACAGAGTCTGGACGCAGGTAAAAGGAGGCGGGTCGGTTCTGAATGTGGGCCAGAACCACCTCCCAGTCACAGAGTCTGGAGGCAGGTACAAGGAGGCGGGTCGGTTCTGAATGTGGACCAGAACCACCTCCCAGTCACAGAGTCTGGACGCAGGTACAAGGAGGCGGGTCGGTTCTAAATGTGGACCAGAACCACCTCCCAGTCACAGAGTCTGGACGCAGGTACAAGGAGGCGGGTCGGTTCTGAATGTGGACCAGAACCACCTCCCAGTCACAGAGTCTGGACGCAGGTACAAGGAGGCAGGTCGGTTCTGAATGTGGACCAGAACCACCTCCCAGTCACAGAGTCTGGACGCAGGTACAAGGAGGCGGGTCGGTTCTGAATGTGGACCAGAACCACCTCCCAGTCACAGAGTCTGGACGCAGGTACAAGGAGGCGGGTCGGTTCTGAATGTGGACCAGAACCACCTCCCAGTCACAGAGTCTGGACGCAGGTACAAGGAGGCGGGTCGGTTCTGAATGTGGACCAGAACCACCTCCCAGTCACAGAGTCTGGACGCAGGTACAAGGAGGCGGGGGTTCTGGTTGACCAGAACCACCTCCCAGTCCAGAATTGTGGACCAGAACCACCTCCCAGTCACAGAGTCTGGACGCAGGTACAAGGAGGCGGGTCGGTTCTGAATGTGGACCAGAACCACCTCCCAGTCACAGAGTCTGGGCACAGGTACAAGGAGGCGGGTCGGTTCTGAATGTGGACCAGAACCACCTCCCAGTCACAGAGTCTGGGCACAGGTACAAGGAGGCGGGTCGGTTCTGAATGTGGACCAGAACCACTCCCTGTCACAGAGTCTGGACGCAGGTAAAAGGAGGTGGGTCGGTTCTGAATGTGGACCAGAACGCCGTTTTTAAACAGGAAAACAGGAATCGTTGAGCGAATCTCGCTGTGTCACGTCACAGCACAACTATAAACTTGTATTTGTGTGAAAACATGTCAGAGGACTTTCAAAATAAAGCCGTTTTCAGAATAAAAGTGGGTTTGATATTGATTTTTGGTTGATATTGTGTTTTTGGATCGATTTAAGATCAATACATCATTCTATATGGATGTATCGATACAGATCAATGTATTGTTACACCCGTAGTGAGTCGGTCTGCTGGTCTATGACAGCATGGTCTCCGGTTAGATCAGATTCAGTTATTCCACACTCACTTTACCTCCCCCATGGAGGACGGGCTCCCCACAACCCCCACTCTCTGGACGGGATGCTGAGCACGCTCCTGAACGCCCGTCATCCCGGCAACATGGAGTCTCATCGGTTTCCTCCTGCTCTGCCTCTTGTTGTTCATGACTGGAGAAACCAGCAGACAGACTGATCTGGGTCCGTTTTCAGTCGCTGAATAATGAAAGGGGCCCTGAGAAGACCCCCCCAGCTCCCATCTAAATTTAGCCCAGGAAGACCGGGGGGTGGGGGGGATCCCAGAGAAAGCTGGCTGGGCTTCCACGTCCCATTATTCCTTCCTCTCTCCCGGGCGAGCCGAGGGGAGTCGCTGCTCGTCACGGACTCCCCATCGGAGCGAGGGACCGGCCGGCAGCGGCCTCCATTTCACCATCCTCCCTGTTTGTGTAACGACGAGCACGAACTCGAGGAACACGTCAACAATAAACCTGAAATAATCCACGTTTGTGGATTTCACTTTCACCACCGATGCCAACAGCTGCTGGTTTTCCTATTAGGATTTAACTTAAATATTCATTTTATTTATCTAAAAAAGTGACTCTTTCTGAATTACTAAAAGTTACTAAGAGAAAGTTACAGCCGTTTGTTCTCATGTGCAAATTTATAACACTTTAAAGGGGAAGTTCAGAATTTTTGACATAGGGCCTCATTTACAAGTGAGCCAGAATACTACTTATCACTGAAGACAGTTTCAACATATTTCATCCCGTTATTCTAGTTCCAGGAAGTTGCTGATGCTAATGCTAGTGGAAGTCAATAGGAATCTGCTAGCCTGTCCTTAAAACCAATCTTATCCACTCTACAGAACATCTGAGGCAAATCAGCAAGCCTATCTGTGTAAATGTTGTGTTAAACTAGTCAACTCATGTGTTAAAAAAGTAAAACTAGCCTTGTTTGACAAATTTTGCATTACATATTGAGGAACTAGTTTCTTACCAGCTTACTACCTTTGTCAGTGTATTCTGGTTCATAGAGACATGGTGACAGTTAGCTTGATGAAAAAAGTTCAAAATCATCTTCAAAATCCGACATATCTTCATGCCTTTCAGATGTGACCGTAGTTTAGACTTTATATTTGTGTAATCAGATTCTTTCATGCACATAGCAGCAAATGACATCACTGCTGCCAAATACAGGAAGTAAAACTTTGTAAAGTTTCTCAGCAGCAACAATCAAAATGCAACGAAATGCAGGTTAGTTTTATTTGTAAGATTATTCTGTTAACACAGCATTTACACAGATAGTCTGAAGTTAGAAATGATTTGCCTCGAATGTTCTGTGGAGTGGATAAGATTGGTTTTAATGACAGGCTAGCAGATTCCTATTGACCTGCACTAGCATTAGCATTGGTGACCCACTGGAACTAGAATAACGGAATGAAATATGTTGAAACCGTCTTCAGGGATAAGTAGTATTCTGGCTCACTTGTAAATGAGGCCCTATGTCAAAAATCCTGAACTTCCCCTTTAAGTGTTTTTTTCTACAGATGCAATGAATAATCTGGGAATACGAGATAGTCTGACAGCGCTGTACAATATCTTTATTAAAAATATTCACCCCATTCCTTGGATGTTTTACCTTTTTATTGCTTTAATAAATCTGTTATGTTCAATATATTTGGTGTTGGTGTGATAAAAAAAATAAGATAAAATCCTCTTTAATGTCAAGCTAAAAACTGATTTCTACATAATAAACAACTAAATGAAAATAGAAAACATAAAGTAAGTTATTACATAAATATTCACCCCCTTGGTTACTTTGTAGACACATTAGCAGCCATTAGCAGCTGGACGCTTTGGATCATTGTCTTGCTGGAAAGCAAATCTTCGTCCAGCTGTAGGTCTCCAGCAGATGGAACCAGATTCTCCTCCAGGATTTCTTGATATTTTGCTGCATTCATTTAACCGTCTACTTTCACAGCCTTCCAGGACTGCTGCTGAGAAGCATCCCCACAGCATGATGCTGCCACCACCGTGCTTCAGAGTGGGGATGGTGTGTTTGTGGTTGATACGACTCTGGCTCAAGGGCCGCAACAAAAGAGGGAGGACACGATGAGGACAGATACGTTTTTAAACCCTCGGTTGGCCGTTCATCTAATTAAACGAGGTCCTCAACCGAGGTGGAGAGTCAAACCAGCAGCTGTCGACAGAAGTCTCTTTACAGCAACTGGCTTCAGAGCTCCACCTGGATGCCAGACACCACCTGCTAAACAACCTCAAGACAAAACAAATAACAACAACTAGAGGTGTCATGATTCATTTTAACAACGATTCAATTCATATCACGATTCATGGTTTACGATTCAATTCATGGACGATATTAGGTCATTTAGAACGATACAATACGATAGGATTCGATTCAGTGACTTGAAATAGATGGAGTGCACGGAGTTGGTGAAGTTTCCTAGATTATTGTTGTTTCTTTTATGGGACTCGGCAATAAATCAATTAAATATGGGCATAAACAAACGTGTAAACACGGCGGGTCACAAAAGACAAATGACGTTGAACATGACTGATTTATTAAAGCCAGGGTTCTTGCAGGTTTCAGCAAGTTACATCTATGGCTAGGGATGCACGATAGTATCGGCCCCTTATGGGTATCGGCCCATATCGGCCTTAAAACTGAGTATTGGACACCGTCCACCCCACCGATATTTAACTGATCAGCCTGCTGTTTCTAAAGTCTAAAAAAAAGAACTACTTCTTCCTCATGTTCGAAAACTTCTTTTTTACAGGCTTCAAAACTTTAAAAGACTAGGGCTGGGAAAAAAAATATTGATACACTAAAATATTGCGATATTTTCATATGCTGATATCATATTAACATTAAAAAATGCAGTATAGATCTATTTTACTAATGAAATTTTTCAATATTTCATCGTTCTGTTACAAAATCTTGTGAGATTTCACAAAAATTTCGCAATATTTTCATATGCTGATATCATTTGACATTTAAAAAACAGCATTGACCTATTTTACTAATAAAATCTCGCGATATTTCATTGTTCTGTTACGAAATCTCGCAAGAATTCACAAAGTATCGTGAGAGTTGATGACAGAACGGTGAAATCTCGCAAGCTTTTGTAAACAAAATAGATCGATACCTCATTTTTAAATATCGATTAAATCTTGGCATTTGAAAATATTTTAGTGTATCGATATTTTTCCCACTCCTATTTTTCAAAGTGTCGGAAACAGGAAACAAAACTGCTATTTGCAATGACTGCTCAGTTTTTTCAACTTTAATATCAGTATTGATATCGGTTATCGGCCGCATGAGTTTTAAAATATCGGCATATCGAAAATCGGCCAAAATTCCAATATCGTGCATCCCTATTTAAGACCTTTAAAAGACTTTTATAAATCAAATTTAAGACCAACATGATGCATTATTAGAAACATTCAAATGATCTCAGAAATTCAAAATAGGGGTGGGACTTGATAAAAAAAATAATAATAATAATAATTACAGGGTTTGTAATTTATCGGTCCTGATTAATCACGTAACAATAATTGCCCCAAAGGGTAACTTTTTTTAGAAAATGGATTTTAGTGGACAACTACATCAAATAATAAACACAGACATTAATATTGTTAACTCAAACTCTACTTAAGAAAAAAATGCATTTAATCGTTTTCAAATTTAAAAGAATAGAAAAAGAAATTGAAAACATCTCATAGTTTTCTGAACTTTCAGGAAGACTGGCAGAACCAACTTCTGATATATTATTGAGCTTATTCTATGTGGCCAACGCTCCTTGGGAGTTAATAATAATGAAAAATTAAGACTTGTCTAGATCAAATTTAAGACTGGATGAAAAATTGGCCCTTTTTAAGGCCTTTTAGGGACGTAAATTTTAAGTTCACAATTTGAGCCATTTTTAGACTTTTGAAGACCCTGCAAGAACTCTGATTAAAGCAATAAAAGGGTAAAACATCCACGGGGTGAATATCTTTTTTAAGGCACTGTATGTGAATAATCGGGGAACAGCAGACAGATTGTGGACTGCAGAATCGGCTCGGAGGACTCGTTTCGGGACAAACAGGACCGCGCTAGCTGGGAATGAGTTTAGGGTGCATCAGTGAAAGCGCGGCGAACCCTGCGCTCTGAAATAAACCCGACGTTCTAAACCAAGCTGGAGGTTCCCACATCTTCCTCCACCTTCTTCATGTGAGAGTCACATCAGCATCACGATGCAATGAGGAAACAGAGTAAAACAGGTGTAACTGCAGCTGAGACGAGGACTTGAGTGAACTGTGAAACAGGAGGATGAATGTGCATCTCCATGTAGGAGAGGAGCGGCTGAGGGAGCAATCGGGATCCAGCCAGGCCTCCTGATTGCTCCCACATCCACAATCAGCTGCCTGCAGCCTAGAGCAAACATGACGGTGTCAGGTTGCCCGGATGAAACAACCTGTTGCATAACTGGATGCTCATTTTTACAGCAGCTTGGAATAGGGCTGCTCGACTACGGAAAAAATCATTATTACGATTATTTTGATCAATATTGAAATCACAATTATTTTTATAGTTACATGATGCATTTATTCAGCATTTCTCTCTGAAATATCGGCTACAAATATGTACCCATACAGCTGTTTTGTAGGGTATAAAACATTAAATGAAAGAAATATACTTAGAGCATTAAAGACACACAACAGAACTTTTACACCTTAAAAATCTGCGTTTCTGACTTGTTTTGATGCCCACCAACATTCATTATGCGCATTTTCGAGCCGTCACTGTCCAGCGGCGTACCGAGGGTCAGAAACTGCACTCTGTAAATTTTCCATCTGGGACGCGACTGTGATGTCGCAGCCGACTATTGAGCCCCGTTTCCACCAGCGGGTCTGGGTCGTTTATTGGTACCCTTCAGCAGGAGTACTGATCTACCCGATCCGGACCAAAGAGGTGGAGCTAACACACAGCAATCTGTTGATTTGCTGAAAAATCCGTCACTTCCCGCGTGACCCGGCGTAAAAACAAAGCAGGGGTGACTCCTTTGTTTCTGTCACATGTGGCGTTTTGGTTAAAAGACATAGCAGGGCGATGATGTCACGCGATCATGTAGCAGCGCTATCCGGTTAATACTCCGCCTCCAGAGTAAGGGGACAGTTTGCTGTCGGGACGCAATGTGAAATCAACACATCCGTATCAAAACCCACCCGATCCAGCCTGGCCCGACCCAACCCAGACCGGCGGGTGGAAACAGGGCTTTGGTTGCAGCACTGCGTCACTTTCTAGCAAACAGACATGAACACAGTGGAAGTTTTGAACGTGCATAATGTCTGATTCGGTAGAGAAACACAAGGAAACATTACCAGAGGAAGAGAGGAAAAGAAAGAGAGGAAGGGACAGAACAAGAGTCAAGATAAGACTGTCTGTTACTGGCTGGAGGGAATCACAGTACAGATACGATACAAGATGGAGGCTAGTTTAGCTGTCGATAGGGGGTGGTCACTGAGAAAACTGCAAAAAGTTCTGTTGTATGTCTTTAAATAAATGCAAAAAATGTAGAAAAACACAAATGCATCCAGCTGTACTTTCTCTATATTTGAAGAATAAAATAAATATTCTAGGGATGCAATGAAAATTCGGCCACCAAAAGTTTTCGGCTGAAAGACATAAATCACCAAAACAAGACGGCTGAAACTTGTGATGAGGCGGCAAACATCACATCCAGCACATGACTTCTGCACTGTGTGTTTTTATGTGAGAACATATTTAATTTCAGTCTTTCAGCAGCCAGTCAGTTATAAACCGCATGAGTGGGATCAAACTAAATATTTTCTTTTGAAATTCAATTTATATTGTGCATTGCTGGAATGTCAGTGGCAAATAAATATTTCGATACTTTTGTATTTGATTTATGCCTTGATTTAGTGAGGTTAGTACACATTGTAGCCAAAAATACTATGGTTCTAATAACTGGCTGAATAATTTCTTTTGGCGTTTCAGTTTTCGGCATTAGTTTGCTCATTTTTTTGTTTTCGGTTTTGGTCAAGAATTTTCATTTCAGTGCATCCCTAAAATCTTCTTATTATTTATATAAAAAAATATCCTAAAATAAACTTTGCTAAGCTTTAGATCCATGCTAGAAGATTCCAAATCTAACGTTTTTGTTAATGACACCCAACCAATTGCCTGGGTGGAAGTCACTGAAATTAACATTAACTTAAAGGTACAGTATGTAAGAATTACTGACATCTAGTGGTAAAGATGGGTACTTGAAAGAAACTGTTTTCTTTCAAATGGCTTCATATTCCAAGCTCTGTTGGGTGGTCGTTAGTGGCCAAAATTCTCCCAGACAAAGATTTGTCTTCATCTGTGACCGCCCAGCAAGTAGATATAAATGACTTTTTCTAAGAAAATGAACACATAACTATTCTAGTGAAACAATTACACACCAATAGAAACACAGTTTTGAATTATATATCACATTTTTCTGCCATTGACCTTTTATTTTTTACATACTGTACCTAATAATTAGAGATGTCCCGATCCGATCACGTGATCGGGGATCGGGGCCCAATCACGTGATTTCAGACTCGATCGGAATCGGCTGTTACTTCCCGATCAGGGATCGGTTAAATGTTTCCTTCACTGATACGGCAGCAGCGGGCTGCTCCTCTTTTTCCTCTGCATGGTTTCCTCTCAGTTTCGGTTTTATGACCAGCGGTTGGTTTGACTCTGCCTCATGTGAACCGCCCCGTCCTGCACGCAGCTCAGTGCTGTTTACAGCATCACCGGGCGGTGCAGGAGTTTAAATGTAACGCACCAGCAGGCAGCAGCCTGTTCACTCAGACATAACTACAGGGAAGGCGGCTGCAGCTGAACTGAGCCGCTTTTAAAAAGTTTGATCCATTAATCAAAGCAAACAACAATAAGTCAACATAACGTGTAACACGTGGTTCATATTTAGCGAAGCAACGCGACAATGTGCTGGTTTAACGTTAGTTGTGCAGCGCGTGCATCGCTGCGGGTTTGACGGGGCTGCTGGTTGACGTGACCCGCGGAGAAGAGACAGAAAAAAGAAAAGAAAGCTGCTTAAACTTTGTTTGCCATTAATGAACGGAGTAAAACCGAAGCACACATTACATCAGGCCTATCTGTTGTTTCAGAGTTTATTTGAAATCTAGTGTGTTGGTTTTATTTGCTGTCCAAAAATAATCACGTGTTTCCAAGCTTCAGAGAAATGGAGAAATAACCAGCTTCCTTTGTGATTTCCACAGACATGCATAAATGATTACTTACTCATTAATTTGACGTTAGTTTGGTATATAAATGTATGCTAAATATGTTTTCTTTTTTAGAATATGGCTGGAAGAATGTAATTGATCAGAGAAGGTGTAATAATAAAGTAAAATAAGAATAAATAAAAACGAAAAAATACAACAAATATGGCACCTCCTGATTCCCTAATTGCACCTTCGAGCTGATAGGACTCAGAATCAGATTAGGCAGCAGTGTTTCCCCTACAGACCATTGCTGTAGGGGAAACACTGTCTTTTTCTCTTAAATTTTCATTTTATTATAGAAGTATCGGATCGGGACTCGGTATCGGCCGATCCTCAAAATCAAATGACTCGTACTCGGAATCAGGGGCAAAAAACCCTGATCGGGTCATCTCTACTAATAATATCCTTATAACTTTCAAAAACTTTCAGAAATTGTGTAAATTTCTGAAAAATGGCAAAAAAAAAAAAATCATTTCAACTTTCAAATTGATATCTTGATCAAATTTAGATTAACTGCACAGCCCCAGCTTGGAAGAGTCACTGTTAAATAAATCCACATGTGGTCAGACAAGCGTTTGGATGACTGTCTTTGACCGTTTCACTAAAAAATGCACATAAAAGTTGTTTTTTTGCTCATATCTGAGGCAGGTGTGAGTGTTGCTCAAGTTGTGCATAAATGGGAGGAAACACAATGTCTTATGTAAGCGTTAATTCTCCAAACAACCATCCATCCGTTCGCAGCAGAGGCCGACGGGGGCTGAAGTCCAACCCTTCTGGGTTTAGCATACCCGGGTAAGGATCTGATGCAAGCTGGGAGAGCACGAGGCGAAGAGCAAACACTCGGGGAGGTAAGCCGCATAGCTGAGCCCTGAGTCACGCAGCCATGCAGAGAAATGCTCATTCACAGCAAATAAATTCCTCAAGTGGAGTTATGAGGCCTGGAACTGCTAAAGGTCCGGCTGTAAAGCAATCATAACAACGCCAAACTCCCCCATCATCATTAACTGACAAAGAATCCAAACAGGAGGTTATCTGATCATAAAATACGACAAGCTGTCAGCGGCCTTCTGCACATTACCCTCCTCATACCAGCCGTCGTTATCGGACGGACGGCATTCCTTTCACCTGACGAGATGCAGCCCATGCGTCACTGCACGGGTGGAAAGATGATACTGCACTCCACACATACTTTGTCTAAGTTTTGTTTGATTTATTCTCATTTTAGTCCCTGAACCTCGTTGTTTAAAGATTTCTGGGGGGTCAAACGAGTCAAAGATGAGTTTAAACACAAGCAGATTTCCCGGGAAATCGGCGCCAGGATCTGGAGGTGGCGTACGGCTGCAGGTGCATCAGATATTCAAATGAAGAACATCAGATATCTGCATTCTTCTTCTCTGCTCGCAGCGGGACGAGGTTACAAAGGATGCACAGATCCGGCGGTGAAAGGACGGCAAGCAGTCGTTCCTCATTCCTGAGAGGTTTCACCTCAAACCGGCGTCAACTCTCAGGGGTTCCCCTCAGGAAGATGACAAGTTTTTATCCTGTGACGCTTCTCCTGTGATGTAATCGTGTCTAAAAGAAGCGCACGTTCAATCCTCACATTTCTGCTCATGTCTGGTTTCCTCTGCAGACAACTGCAAACATGTCACATCTCTGCCTGGCAACAATCTGCACAGTTTTCACTCAGAGGCGGTAAAATGTGGTTTCCATAACAACAAGACGAAGAAACAACCATCATGATTAATATGAATTTATCAGTTTGACACAATAAATGTGTAAAATTACATCAACCCTCCTGATGCAACGGATGCACAATAAACTTTTTTTTTTAAAAAGTGACACCAATCACTGATAAATTTCAGCTCCTAACAGCCAATCCCCCCCCCTCCCCTCCCCCCCCCCCCACTGATAACTGATCACCAATAACACACATACACACCTAATCAGTGAATCCAGTGAAAATCTATCAGCAAGCCTCTCAAACCTTTTCGAAAAGATATCAAACAAAACTATTCGATATATCAAATCAGGATTGACTGATACCGATTTTATAGGGCCAATACTGATACCGATATTTTCCCATCAGTCTTAGCTGATGGCCGATACAACCTGCTGGTATTTGGGGCCTATATTTATACTACATTTGACCTCAAAATTAATATGATGAAAGACACAATGAAAACTGATTTTAAAATTTCTTTTAAGATTTAAAAAAATGGAACAAAGCAAGTTGGTTGGATTTCTTTTTTTTTCTTTTATTTCCACTTTTATTTCTTCTGTATTTTAACTCTCTGGGTTGTACAGCACTTTGGTCAACATTTGTTATTTCTAAATGTGCTTATAAATAAAGTTGACTTGACTTCAAATGAAAATATAAAAGAGAAACAGTGCACTTGTAACAACATCAAAATTAAACGTAATACTTACAGTCATCCTCAAAATCATTCATACCCTCCAACTAAAGAAGGAAAAAAATCAGCTGTGAATGAAATAAGATGAATTTGACAAAAGTAATAATAAATAAAAATTCTATGAAAATCATGAGACTGATTTTGAATTGTGGTTCAACAGAAATATTAAAAGCAAGCACACAAAAAATAAAACAACAAACATGATGGGGCTCCGAAGCTAAAATTATTGTTGAGCAACATTTTGAGGCAATCACTGCAATCGGGTGTTTTCTGTAACGTCCAATCAGACGTCTGCACCTGTTGACAGGTATGTTGGTCTACTGTTCATGGGAAATGTGCTCTTAAGTGTCTGAGATAGTTTGTTTTTTTTAAATCATTATTTTCAACCTCAATTCAAAAGCAATATTTTATTTCTCTCAACTATAATTTCTAAAATTTTTATTTATTTCTAGTTTCTTTAGTTTCTTGTTATTTGAATTACTATTGTGAATTTAGCCTTTTCTTTAATTGGAGGGTATGAATAATTTTGAGGACAACTGTAAATATAAAAAAAAACGGCTGCCTGTGTAGAAGCCTGTCTGTAAATTATGCGCGAAGGTATCGGCAAAAAGGCACCTGATGCCAATTCCAGCAAATAACGCAAATATTGGCCTAAAATATCGGCCAGCTGATGTATTGTCAGTCCTCAATCTCAAAGGCACATCAGCTTAAATGAGCTGCATTGCTTACTGATACAAAATAAATCCCCTTGAACTGATGCAGATACATGCATCAGGATTAACTAAAAAAAGGGCGAGAAATTAAAAAATGTGAACTGACAACTTGGATTCAAACATTTACCTTTTGTTAACACAATCTGAAAAGACTTATTTCTAAGCAATAATAATGACTGACAGGTTCGACTTGTCCATGTAAACAGATTGCATTTTTTCAACAATAATTCTGGTAGGAGTGTAGGAAAATATCGATATGTATCAATATTGTGTTGTGATATCGTATCGATATTAAAAAGCACTGTATCCAGATTTTTACAAACAAAATCTCGGAGGATCTTGTTCCATCAGCGTTGATCCAGCATGTGGAAAAGTCCCTTTTATTGTAGAAGAACTTCATATCCCAGCATTCCTTGCAGAGTCATGTGACCACGGTGCAGCTGCTGCTGCTACAGACTGATTTGCTTTGAAGCTGCTGATAATATGTCTGGTTTTAAGTTGCTGGTTAAGTTACCAAGTTGTCAGAAACATTAGAATTAGCCACATAGAAATAACGTGCCTTTCTGTTTTTACTGTCATAACAAATGTACACTTTGTTATGTGTAAATAAATAATATTAAGTAGATTTACAGTAGGGGTGGGAAAAATATTGATACACTGAAATATCGCAATATGTTCATTAGGGATGTAACAATATGAAAATTTCATATCATGGTTATTGTGACCAAAATGATCACGGTTATCATTTTTATCGCGGTATTATCGAAATACCCCCCAGCAACTTTAAAAACATCCGAAATGGGTCCAAATGTCTATTTTGTGCTTTTTAAAGGGGGGAAAAATTTCAAGAGAACTGTCCATGTGGGCGCCTTTGTTGCTTTCCACCATGTTTTCATAAATTAAACATTGCAAACTGCGACTGCTGCTGCTTTTCCAGCCAATGAGCAGCATCACTGGGAGTTTTTCAAAGTGAAGTAATCAGTCACGGTTTTAACGATAATTAAAATTTGAAACGGTATTACTAATCGTGGGGAATTTTATCACGGTTAACCATTTTACCGGTTATCGTTACATCCCTAATGTTCATATGCCGATATCATATGGATATTTAAAAACACGGTATCAATCTATTTTACGAACGAAATCTTGCGAGATTTCATCATTCTCTTACGGAATCTTGTGAAATATTGCGAGATTTCATGAGAGAATGATGAAATCTCGCAAGATTTTGTTGGTAAAAACAGATCAATATCGCGTTTTAAATATCAATATGAAATCGAGATATGAATATATCACAATATTTCAGTGTATCGATATTTTTTTCCCCACCTCTAATTTATATCGGTCTTAATTTGTTACCTTTTTTATTTGAAAAAAAAAAAAAGGCTAAATGTTTATGTCAAGCATGATGCCTTCATCAAATGACAAGGTAAATGACAAGTTCATTCATTCAACAGTAGTATCGGATCGGTATCGGCCAATACGCTCAGCCCAGGTATCGGTATCGGACTGGATCGGTGCATCTTTATAAAAAAATATACTTGGCCGGTGGATTTTTTCATCTACCACACAACTTATTACTTTTGTCAGTTTTACCTTGTTTAACTGGCAGCTGATTTAATTTGAGGGTATGAATAATTTTGATGACGACTGTACATGCAAGAAAACAAATATCTAGAAATTTACCAGTTTCTACTTCTTACTGAATCGATATAAAAGCATTTAAATCAATATTGAATCGAATCAATATCAAATCGCAACCCACAGAATCAAAATCGAATTGAATCGTGAGGTTCTTAACGATACCCAGACCTGATGTGCAGCCAACAAATCTGCAGCAACTGGTTGCTGTTACATCAATATGGAGCAATATTGCTGAGGAAAGTTTCCAACACCTTGTTCGATCTATGACATCAAGAATGAAGACGGTTCTGGAGGAAAACAGGGTCCAACGTGGGATTAGAAAGTGGGCCTGATTAAAGGGACAGTCAATGTGTTTTCAAGTAGTTCGTTACAACAAAAAAAGAGCAACTTTATCACATATACGATACTCCTGTACACTAAACGCAGCAATCAGAGATGTTAAAAGACAACAACTAAAGGAAAATTTATTTAAGTCTCACAGTTTATCAAACCAAAATTATGAGCAGATTAGCTTTAATTTACGACAGTTTTTTTCCCCACGCACACAAAAACATCCCAACATCTCCAACGAAACCACACTGCTGTCCGTCTTAACGGCGTTTTGTGAGCTTCCACAAATAAATAAATCATGGGAGAGTTAGTTAGGTATTAAAAGCAGCCAGCCTCTGTTCTGATCCCAGTTAACAGTCTGCAGGGCCTCACGCTGCACTTTGACCTCGTGCACCTTGGCAGGCAGTGAAAGGGATTTCGCATGAATCGAGCTTCTGGATGGCGAGTCTGCTCGCTCCTTCATGTCGTGTGTTTCAGGAATGTTTGGCAAACAAATTCCTGGAGAAACCAAAACAAGACAAAGTTTTCATCCTCCTCTTCGCTGTGAGGTTGTAACTGTAAAATAATCAGGAGGTAACCCGCCATCTTCAAACCCAGTGAGTCTGGTCGGCTAGTTTTCATCATCAATTATTCCTCCCTCAATTACCCAACTCGCTGTTTGGTAAATAAAATATCACAAAGTAGTTGAATAATTTTAATTATTTATTCAGAAGCTCTGAGACTTTGTTGTTCCACTTAAGAACACGTTTCAACCGGGTGCTGGATCCTCCTCAGACGGTTTCCTACATCATTACATTCATATCTGAGCCTCCCTCTGGAGGAGCTGGGGTGTCAAACTCTGGTCCTCCAGGGCCACTATCCTGCAGGTTTTACATTTGCCTGCTCAGGGAGTAAAAGTGTGTTTTTAAATTAGATTTAAAAACACTGACTGATAAAAATCTCTCTGATACGCATTGGTAAATCATTCCAGAGTCTCATTTACCTCTTGGAAATGTATAAAACCCTCTAGTCAGCCAACCTAAGAGAGTAAGATGGTTAGGATGCAGCAGTTCTGACAAATAAACGGGAAAATACCAATAAAATACTTAAAACAAAAAAATAATAATCAATGGAAAACTTAACTGGAAACCAGTTACGTGATGCCATAACTAAAGCGTCTCTTAGGGCTGTGCGGCGTACCGGTTCATACTGAAAACCACTGTTTATTTTTTGTTACAATATGTATTTTTCATACATCGCTATACCAGTGAATAACCCAGACAACATCGGCATGCGCAGTGGGAAAGTGTTTCACCGGGGACCGATTTCACTGCTGGACACGAACGCCACAGTGTGTGAAAAGCCGGTGAAAGATGTCAAAGTGAAGCAAACGTTGTTACCAAGAGGAACTAATTCCCAAACGAGGAGCCACGTCTATCATTTGGAAGGTTTTGGCTGGAAAAGATCGGACGTGGACCAAACAATTGTTTGCAAATGCTGTCAAACAAAAGTGTTAGCTGGAGGTAGCAACTAGGGCTGGACAATTAATCGAATTTTAATTGTGATTTCAATTTTGCCTCTTCAAGATCATAAAAACACTGTAATCGAAGAAAAACAATTAATCCTGAAGTGAGCAGACTGGTGGAGTTATAGGAAGCAAACTGCAGGGAGTATAGAACAGGAATGCATGGAGACTGATTATTCATTTTTAGTGCTATTATTATTTTAAATATTATTCTTATTTTACTCCTTTGCTTGTTTCTAATTTATTTCCGGTTTTATTTTTTTAAGTTATATTTGGAGTTGAGTTTTGGTGGTTCAATAAACACTTTATACAATCAATGAATAATTGTGTATATTAATCGTGATTTCAATATCAGTCAAAATAATCGTGATTATAATGTTTTCCATAATCGTCCAGCCCTAGTAGTAACACTAGCCGACAACACATTTTAGTGTACAAAATGACTGTAAGTGGACTACCGCTCAACCTGGTGCAGTCTTAGCAAGGTGCTGGCAACGGAGAGCAACTTGTGAAAAGAGATTTTTTGCACACCTCATCACTTTCATCTGAGCAAAATCCTCCTTTGCTCTGATGAAGGTCCCCTAAGACCGAAAGCTCAGCAATAAAGTGAGAGTTGTACGGATGAATCTCCTCTCACAAGTGTGCAAAATGACGTCATTTTGTAAAGATGCACGATAGCCATTTTTTAAAAAACCAATACCGATAAATTTCAGCTCCTAAAGGCTGATACCGATAAAACACATACATAACTAATTATACCAAAATCAAATATTATCACTGTTAGGGGTGGGAAAAAATATCAACACTTAAATATTGCAATATTTTCATATGCCAATTTCAAATTGATATTTAAAAATGTGGTTTTGATCTATTTTACTAACGAAATCTCACAAGATATCATCATTCTGCTACGAAATCCCGTGAGATTTTGCGAAAACCCGCAGGATTTCGTTAGTAAAATAGATTGATATCATGTTTTTAAATATCAATATGATATTGGTGTATGAAAATATTGCAATATTTCACTGTATCAATATTTTTTCCCCACCCCTGCCAACTGTATGGGGTAACTCGCCTCTAAAATAAGAAGGGAAAGTGGCTTGGAAGCAGATTGGGGTCTTTCCCCATCGCAATATCTCAGCAGGAAAAGCTTAAAAGTGGGATTTTCAACTTCTGCATGCCTGATCTTAAAAAGTCCAACTGTATGGAGTAAAAGTTAGCGGGGTAAGTCATCATGATATCAAACTTATTGGAATGCGTAATAATTTCCTGTTATCGGCCTGATAATTATCGTGCATCCCTATCATTTTGTTCTCGTGGCCTCTAGAACAAGAAGAAAGTTCTCGCTTCTCGGGGAGGATGTGGCAAGCTTTAGGCAGTTGAGTGTAGGCTGGATGGTGCACGTGCGCTTTAATGGAAAATAAACACTTCCGAGCACGGATGAAGAGGAATAGTGTTTCCTATAGATGGAGCCGACTGGAAGCAGGTGGAGAGAAAATAAAACAGGTCCAAGAGTGGAGCCTTGTGGTACGCCACAAAAGGGATCAGGAGATGGAGGTTTACATGCCAATGCTGACACAACAGCTTCTGTCTGAGAGGTACAACCCAACTGAGTCCAGAGCTAAGCCAGTGGTGTCGACCCACTGTTCCAGTCTGGAAACAAGCACGAGGGTTGGGTGGTATGGCAAATTTTTCATATCACGTTTTTTTTTTTAAATCCTATCGGTTTTACGGTATTTGACAGTATACATATATATATATATATATATATATATATATATATATATATATACACACATATACACACAGTCATCCTCAAAATCATACCCTTCATTTTTTTTTAAAAATGCTAAATTCACGATCGCAATTCAAATAACAACAAACTAAAAATAAATAAAAATTTACAAAATTATAATTTAGTGAAATAAAATATTTCTTGTGAATTAAGTTTGGAAATAATAAGAAAAAACTAATAAAACTGTCCCAGACACATTAGAGCACCTGTCATGAACAGTGAACCAACATACCTATTAACAGGTGCAGACGTCTGATTGGACGTTACAGAAAACACCTGATTGCTGTGATTGCCTCAAAGTGTAGCTCAACAAAATTTTAGCTTGAGAGCCCCATCATGTTTGTTTGCTTGTTTCATTTTTTGTGTGTTTGTTTTAATATTTCAGTTGAACCACAATTCAACATCAATCTCATGATTTTCATAGAATTTTTATTTTTTCATTATTTTTGTGAAATTTAACTTATGTTACAGGCAGTTGATTTTTTCCCAGGATTAATTGGAGGGTATGAAAAATTTTGAGGATGACTGTATCTATCTAGAACCGAACGCACGTCTGCAGAGTCCCGGTTGGTTTCCACATCGGAAAGCGTGACTTCCTGGTTGGGAGTTTCAGGCTCGGTAACTCACGGAGCATCCGACGGGAATTTAACGATGGCTTCGTGTAAAATCTCACAGGAACTAACTCTTCCTGTTGGAGGGATTAACATGCAGAATTTATAATCTGCAGAACTAAATCATCATTTTAGAATAAAAACCAAACTTTTTATCTTTTGCTTTTCGACAAGCTGACACTTTCCCTTCCTATGTATGGTGAAAGCTGGTTGCCACAGGAATGAAGCCTTAACAAAGGACTGCAATACAAATACTGACATTACAATCTGGTCCAATTCAACATCAGAGGAGATTCACTAATGAATCTGTCCCTCCTCTGGGAACAAACCCATCCACAGCATTCTCAGTAATCCTGCTAACAACCAAACTACATCAGTTCTTTGGTGGAGGAAAAAAAAAACTGAATCTCTTTGTTGCCATAAAAGAAAAAAAAAACCAAGACTTCTGCATCTACTGTTCAAACAAGAGGTGTAAAACTGCTGCAATAAGCAAAGAATATGTGCTGACTTACAATAAACCACACACACACACACACACACAGAGGGAAAAAAACACTCCTAAAACTCAGGAATTCCAGACGTATAAGCCCTTAAAGGGATTTATGGAGTAAAGGGAAGTCCGAGGGGTCTTAAGTAACTGGTAATGATGAAAAACGAGCCCCCATGAAAACCTGCCCTCCCCTCCAATCCTGTTTGGTACAAGTGGGGCTGTGTCATGCTCGGCATTTTAAGCTGATTACTACGCCGAGGGATTTCTACCACAGAGCAGGAAAAAAAAGGTATCCCACACCTCCGCACCTGATTTTTAATCACAGCCGTGTAAATGAGCAGGATGTTCCCAACGAGCTGCACGGCAGGCTGGAACAGCCGCGAGAGCCGCAGATGCCGATACATCATTTTTTATTTCTTTGTTTTTTCTGTTTTTGTGCTTTTTTGTGCTTTTTGGTTTGTTTTTGGGGTTTTTTTTTTTGGGGGGGGGGGGGGGGTATTGTTTTTTGTTGTTGTTGGGTTTTGGGTTTTTTTTTTTGCATTTTTATTCTTGTATTTATACATCTACACTACTCACAAAAAGTTAGGGATATTCAACTTTCGGTTTTTGGAGAACAGCATGATGTGCAATAGATATTTAACTATTGAACAATGTACATGAGCATTGAAAAGTTTACAGAAAGTCTAATTCAGTTCACCTGGAAAGGTTACAGTGCATTTTAGGTTTATTCTGACATCATACTAAAACCCAAATATTCCTAACTTTTTGTGAGTAGTGTATATTTTGCATGCAGCCCCGCGGGAAAGAGAAATATCTGGAATTAAATTCCTTGTATGGTCACACATACTTGGTTAATAAAGTTGATTCTTAAAGTCGGGTCGTTTCTGCACCTGAATCCTGACCACCGAGATGTTAACTTACTGGAGGGTTTAGCTTTTAAACATCCAGCTATTTCAATAAAAAGGAAAGTAATGGCTTTGCAAGAAAATAGAAAGTCTGATTTAATCCTTTCATCATGCAACAATACCATAAACAGGTAAATCAATCTCTCTGTGCTCTGATAACTGCTTATTAAGGTTGTTAACCAGCTGCAGCTTAAAGGTGAACTCCTGGACATCTTCATCTTCTATAATACTGACATCAAGTTTTTGGTTTTAAATGGTTAAAAGGAAGAAAAACAAAGTCAGAACATAGCAAAAACAATCATAGAAATAGAAATCATAATTTACAATTGAATTATGTTCTCATGTTATCTGATCTGGAATCTCATTTTCAACAAACTACATGATGGTTAAAGGAGAACTCAGTAACTTTTCCACCTAAATAAATGCTTTTCAGAATCCCTGTGGGGGTAAACAAAGTGTGTACGGAGCGATTTGATGTTTCCCCCCCTCCCACCGGTGTCACTGGCCTGTGAGCGGCAAGTCTGCCTGAGCCGACCCGACACTGAACTTGCGACAACAGAAACCGCTGTACGGCACTCAGGTCTCCTATCTACCGAGCTGCTTCCAAAGAAAACATTTCTTTAGCTTCCCACCACCTAAACACCGGCTCCTGGCTCTCAAAACCAACTCTTAGCTGGACCAGAGTGAAGATCCGGGTGAAGCATCACTGCTTCAGGCTCAATCATCACTTGTCATGTCCGCAAAAGTAAATAAAAGTTCGTATTCTTACCTGCTACCCGCCAACACCAGAGAAAAATATAATCCACGGCAAATTTACCCACAAAACGCGGGGAAAACGTCCCGCTGCAGGAGAGACAGGACTCTGCTTTGAGCAGAGGGAGACGAGCTGCTGCTAAAAACGCAGCAAAGTAGCATCAACAAGCTAGTAAACGCTTAGAGATAAATACAGGGATCAGAATAGAGGAAAGACACGTAGAGAAGACGTCTGTGTGCGGGGGGGTGTAGGGGGGTTACGAACTTTACGACAGTGAAAGGACGCCACTAGGGGGAGCCCCGAGCTGAAGTTACTGAGTTCTGCTTTAAGTCTTGACATCCCATAATCTCTTCTTTTTCCCTTTTTTCTTCAGATTACAACAATAAAAAAAATGTAGCTTTTCATAGTGAGACATCAGTAAACGCGGTACTGAAGAAAAACTGGGTTTGGACCTGCTGAGGTCAAGGTTCTGGGGGGGGATTTATCCCTCTACAGGCGCATTCAGACAGAGCAGTTCCTATAACTCCCCATCAGGAGTTTAGTTATCAGAACTACCTTCCCCATCAGTTTGTGTTCGCACATGAGGGAGGACCTTCATAGGAACCATGTTTGACGCAATCGTCTGCAACAGTGACAAATTTAGGCCCCAGTAGATCTGATAAAAAACTGAGGTTTCTCATCTCTTTTATTAAAAGCTATTATAAAAGCTAGCTTAGCAGCTTTCCATCATCATTTGTATCACGTAACAGAACAGCCTCCCATTGGAAAGCTGCTTTGGTGGACGGTTCGTTCACCAAAGCGCCCGGGCAGCAGCCGCACATTCTACTGCCACACTTTGCAGCTGCATTTGGGTCATTACAGTTCTGGATTTGGGACGCTTGTGATGCATTGATTTAATAATGAATTGGTACACTCCTATTGTAATAGTACTTGTTGTTGTTACGATCTCGGTAAACAGTTGTAACAACAGTGGGACTTTTTAAATATGGAAGGGCCGGAAGAAGCGGAGATCATGCAAGGGGCGCTGCTTGCCAGGTCTAGCAATCACCAAACATCTACGTTTGATCCGTCCCTCCATCAGACCTGCTGCCACTGATTTTCAGTCCAGCTCTTCCGTAATGTGTTCCCCTTCTTCCAGGTTTGGTTTCCATGGAGACCATTTCTGATGATGCTTCACCCAGCAGCAGTTGGATCAGTTGAAGGTCCAGATGCATCTCTCAGGTCCTGGTTCAGGTCTTTGGCAAGACCACTTTAAGGGATTACAAGTTGAGTATATATGAAGAAGAAGAAGGGGGGGGGGGGGGGGGGGTCTGAACCGGCTGCAGAGCGAAAACTGTGTAGACAGTTTCAATGATCGCGGTAACATCACAGAGAACCATGTTCATCACAGCCCTCGCGCTTGGTTTGAGGGTTGGGTAGGTCTGAATCGTGAATAATCATGAAGGATCGTGATTCCAATATTGACCAAAATAATAATGATGATTATTTTTTTCCATTATCAAGCATCTCTATTTAATTATATTAAACAAAAAAACTTCGTTTAAACCAAATAAACTTCAAATCTAACATTTTGGATTGACTGCACAGCTCTAACGTTGGGGGTCAAAGGTCAACAGCACCTGTCGCGTTCCTACCTGTCGCGTGGGTCGATCCAGCTGGTGCACTGGTTGATGTGATCGATGTAGTAAACTTTGCCATCAAAGTCTCTGGCTTCCTCCCAACCTTCAGGTAGTGGCAACTCCTTCCTCGGCATGTCAGGCGAGTCTCCATGAAATGAACTCCTCTCTACGCAGAATCACAACAAAACAAACCATCGCTTTTCTCTGTCATCATCCTCAAAAAATCCGCACTTACTCCCAAAACACCCAGCCTGGCGCGCGCTGGATTAGGCCATAGTGATAATCCATAATAATCCACAGATTTATATTAAAAAGAAAAAAAAAAGAAATATAGAAAGCTAACCTCGAAGTGGGGGGTGTTAAAAAGAAAAAGTTTCAGAGGGTGAAGAAGCTCCAACAGGCTGCACTTGTGCATCGACTCATCTCAGCATCCGCAGCGTGAACACAACAACGGCAGAAACTTTGCGTGGATGTTGCGTGGCGTGTTTTCCAGCATGGTTTTCTAACTTTTCCACATCGGGTGGGAAACTTTGAAGCGGCCTGGCTGGTGACAACTTTTGCAGTAACCCACAATCATCCACGGTCCACGGAGCACGGTCGGAGCTGGTCCTCCGCTTTCCGAGAACAGAGCGGCGGTTTGACTCCGGAGTCCGCAAACCAGCGGATAAAAAACCAACCCGAAGGCGGCAACGTCTCCGGAGCAGGCGGTGTTCGTCCGCAAAAGCGGTTCAGGCGGTTTTAAAATTCCTCTGTTCCCCCAGACGGAGCTGGTCTCCGCTCCTCTACCACCAGGCCACCATGTTTAGCAGCCGTAACCGATGCTAGCCACCAGCCGCGGGGGCAACGGACGCTGCGGACCGCCCCTCGGAACTAGATATGCGACGAGCCGATCCACGGCCGGTAAAATCCCGCAAATCCGCCCCAAACTTTTCCGTTATCTCCGTAAAAGTCCACGGTCCTGAGTGGACTGGAGGGAAGCTGCAGCCGCGGCGGTAAACTCTTCGCTCAGTCCCGAACCACTTCTGTCAAGTCAGCCTCACTCTCACACCGTCACTTCCTGTTTCAAAATAAAATCACTATTGACGCCTTCAAATTTTAACTTCCGGATACACACTATCAAAATAATTCACTCTGAATGAATGAATGAATAAGTTTTACATAAGTTTTTCTGTCTATTCAGACTGGTCCACTGTTAGTGTGCTGTTGCAGAATTGCAAATTTCCCCATTATGGGACAAATAATGGATTTCTTATCTTATCTTCTTATAAACAAAAAATAAATAAATATTATTAGATTTACTTTTTAGATATGATGGAATAGAATTAATAAATTAACAGATAAAATGAATAGATAAGAATAAAAAGTACTACGCACTGAATTCCAGTGCACTTAGGCAAGTGTGCAGTTTGAGACCTAGATAGATAGAGACAACAAAGTTGTGACAAAAAAAAAACTGTAAAATTTATATTCTAAAAGCATCACAGAAACACACACAAACATGCAACATTGCACCAAATTATCTTAAAGAGATGTAAAATGGCACACAAAGCAACATAAATTAATAACGTGAGACATAAAATAGCTGTTAGAAGGGTAAAGTCACCAGAAAGAGGCACAAAATTATCAAAACTAGATGAACAATGTGAATGTAAGCAAGCACACAAGGAAAATAACCAAAAATTGAGAAGTAAAATGAACACATTTTGATGTCAAATGATCTAAATGTGTCAGCTGTAACTAAGACATTATTATTGCATAAAAACCATAGGGATACAAACTGAATGCAACAGTTAACACAGACAACCAAACATTATTCAAATGAGACACAAGAACACCAAAAGATATACAAAACAAACAAAAAGTTACCAAAATTAGGCTAGATGTTTTGTGATGTAAAACAAGTCAATATACATGAAAAAAGACCAATAAAAAGCCGTTAAAATGAGCGCCGAAGAGAACAAAAACGTCTTTTAAGAAAAGAAATGACCTCAAACTAAACACCATGTAAAAGGGTTGATCAAATATTTTATGACACTTAGAGAAGTCCATTTTCTGCCCGAGTCATGGTTTTCCCAGAATAATCAGATTCCTGGTCAAAACGACCTCCAATAAATCTATTCCAGCACAAATGAGCCCGTTACCGGTGGACGGGATGGATGGATGAACTGCTCTGGACCATAAACACGTTTTAAAGCCTGGAACGTCTGCGGGTCGTTACTGGCCGACAGCGCCCTCTGCAGGTCAACATGCCGAACTGTGGGAAGATTAACAATACAGTATGTTTACGTAATACCTCAATGCAGCAAGATCATTTTCTACTATTACCCTTTTATTTATTTATTCATTTATTTATGTGTGACTTATCTAAACTTTGACAATAAATATTTCATGTAAAAT